>SJYA01006884.1:830-19888 GCA_006410615.1 Neotragus moschatus
TAAACTCAGATATCCAACTTCTGTTTTAGACTGGTTCTGCTTCTAAGACAAGTGCCTCCTTCCCCCCTCCCTCCTTCCTGCCTCCCCCGGCAGTCCAGAGCCTTGTTTCTCACTGGCAGTGTTGGGCTTTGGAGATGGGATGGTTGCTATGGCAGGCCTAGTTTCTCTGCTAAGAAGAAGTAGAGATGCTACTATCAATTCAAAGCATGTCGTGACATGACTCCTGGAAGTGACATAGAAGCGAGCAGTAGGTGGTTTCATTTCCTGGGTCTCTTAAACAAAGATCAAGCTTGCAACATCAGTTTTACTCAGATGCAGGTGGAAGTGTGATCACAATCATTTTGAATCCCTCTTGCCCACTTTTTTTCTAAAAAAATAAACATTTTACCGTTTTTTTAAAAAAAGCATCATGGCACTCAGCCTTCTTTATGGTCCAACTCTTAAATTCATACATAACTACTGGAAAAACCATAGCTTTGAGTATATGGACCTCTGTTGGCAAAATAATGTCTCTTTTTAATATGCTGTCTAGGTTCATCGTAGCTTTTCTTCCAAGGAGCAAGGACCTTGCAGTAGGCAAAGATTTATTAAATAAATCACAAAAAATACTAAAACTTTTTTAAAGATGATAAATTAAGACTCCATAAAAATTAAAATATTTTTCCTTTGACAGGCACCAGTAAGATTAAAACTGTAAGGTACAGATTGCAACAAAATATTGGCAGTACATATATCTGGCTTAGAAGTTCTATCAAGCAAATATAAAAAACTCTTATACCTCAATAAGAAGAAGACAAACAACCACCCCCCCCAAATGGGAAAGATATTTCAATAGGCACTTCACAAAAAAATGTACAAATGATAAAAGCACATGAAGATACTTAACATTATTACTCATCAGAGAAATGCTGCTTATATTCATAAGATACCATTACATATCCATTCTAATAGCAAAGTTTAAAGAGACTGATGATAACAAGTATAGGCAAGGATTTGGGGCAACAGAATTTCTCATGTATTGCTATTGGGAATGTAAAGCCATTTTGGGAGACAGTTTGGCAATTATATGAAATTATAAGAAAGGTAAGCAAACACTGATTATAAGAGCAATGCTAATCCTAGGCATTTACCCAGGAAAAATGTAAACATGTTCACACAAAGACAAATCAGAATATTTACTGCAACTTTAGTCATAATAAACAAATAATGACCACTTGTCATTAACAGGCATAGAGATAAAAAAATTATAATGGAACAGTATTCACTATTTAAAAGGAACTATTTAATAGTCATAACATGGAATAGTATCCACTATTTAAAAGAAACAAACTAGTGATATACTCAATAACATGAATGAAATGCAAAATCATTATGCTGAACAAATAAAGCCAGACCCAAAAAGGTACATATGGAATGATTCCATTTATATGCAACACTAATAAAGGCAAATCTAGTCTATAATGGCAAAAAGTAACTCACTGGTTGCCTGGGGCTGAAGTGGTGTTGAGTATTAACTACAAGGGGCATGAAGGTGCATTTTTGTGTGATGGGATGTATCACGACTGGGATGGTGTTTATATCAGTGTGTACCTTTGTCAAAACTCACCAAACTGTACACTTAAAATGGATACCTATTATGATATGTAAATTATATCTTAATAAATTTGATTTTAAAAGAGAAAATGCTAAGTGACAGGGATCATAAAGTGAGAAGACTGAAGACAGGCATGCAGATTAGGGGAGGTGAAGAGAAGTGAGGAATCTGAAAGCAATATCTACAAAGAGAAAAGGAGGTGGGGCTGGTTGTAGATGACAGTTTGTTGATATCTTAGAGAAGATGGAAAAAAGAGGGAGAAGAAGCTGCAAGGGAACCAGGCAGAACAGGAGTGAGGCAGCCAACTGATCTTCAAAGAAGGCAAATCCATTAAAACTTGAATGTATACGATAAGGATCTAAGACCTTGGGAGTGGGGTTTCAGTACTAAAGCATAAAAATGTAATGGAAGGAGAAATCATCCAAGAAAGCTAGATCCATAGTGAAGAAGTCTGGCATATGATCTAGAGTATAGATACTGTAGCAATTCTCCTGGAGGGAAGCTAAGCCAAGAAGACAGTTGATAGCAGTAAGGGAAATACAGGGAAGAGCAGTTTGGCACCTCAGAGGCCAAGGAGTTTCTAAGGTTTTGAACCTTCAAGAAGGGCAGCAATCACAGCACTTTGAAGGTACTAGTCTCAAGTATTTCCATGTCTCCCTTCTGCCAGGATCACACTCACCTGAGTAGCTGTGATGTAGGGTTTTTTCCTTCAATGCCCAAGGCTCCTCTCCTTGCTCCAACTTGAATATGACCTCTGGTTTGGGAACTTCATACCCTGTTAACAGGAAATGATAGAAAATGGGGTCCAGCTAATTGCTTTCCATGTGTTCTTTGGGAAAGTAACCACATTTCATTGGAAAAAGAATAATAAGCATGAACGTGCAAAGGGACTGAAAAATCTCAGGCAAATCAAGGATGACACCATCACACACTTCAGATGCCCCAGAGCACTTAGCAGCTGAGAATGGAAACCGCCTCACTGACATTCTGTGTTAGTTCCCTAGGGCTTCTTTAGGAAAGTACCAAAAACTCCCTGGAGAAGGAAATGGCAACCCACTCCAGTATTCTTGTCTGGAAAAGTCATGGACAGAGAAGCCTGGCAGGCTGCAGTCCATGGGGTTACATGACTGAGCATGCAGGCATGAGGGTGGAGGTAGATGGGTTGGTAGCAATAACCGGGTAGAACTAAAAGAAAAAAAAAAAGAGAGAGAAAGAAAGTACCCAAAACTAGGTGACTTAAAACAACATAAATGTATTATCTGACATTTCTAGAGGCTTGAATTCTGAAATCAAGGTGTTAGCAGTGTCATGCTCACTCCAGTAGATATAGGGGAGAATCCTTCCTTGCACCTTCTAGCTTCTTCTGTTTGCCAAAAATCTCTGGTGTTCCTTGGTTTGTAAATGTATTTTAATCCAGTCCCATGGCTATCTTCTCCCTGTGTATCTTCTTACTGTCTTTCCTCTATGTGTGCCTATTTCTGTGCCCAAATCTCCTTTAAAAAAAAAAATAAGGACACCACTCAGGTTAGGGCCCACCCCAATGACCTCATTTTATCCCCTCTGTAAAGATACTACTTTCAAATAAAGGCACATTCTCAGGTACTGGGGGTTAAAATTTTGACATATCTTTTTCTGAGGGGTCACTATTCAATCAATAAGAGTATGTCCCCTGACCCCCACAAATTCACATCTTTCCCATGTATAAAATAAATTAACCCCACCCCAATATCCCCAAAAGTCTTAGTCATCTCAGCATCAACTCTTAGGTCTAAAATCTCATCTAAACATCAACCCAGAGTCTCAGATCTCAGCATCTAAACCATCTAAATCTTATGGGTAAGTCTTGAGTATGAGTCATTCTGGGACAAAATTCCTCTCCATGCGTATCTATGAAAGCAGACACATTACCTGTTTCTAAAATATTCCAAACACAATGGTGCCACAGGCATAGGATAGATACTCCCATTCTAAAAGGGAGAAATTAGAATTTAGAAAGGTATGGCAGGTCTCAAACAAGTCTGAAATTGAGCAGGGCAAATTCCATTAGATTTTAAGTGAAAGTGAAAGTCACTCATCGTGTCTGACTCTGCAACCCCATGGACTATACAGTCCATGGAATTCTCCAGGCCAGAATACTGGAGTAGGTAGCCTTTCCCTTCTCCAAGGGATCTTCCCAACCCAGGGATCGAACCCAGGTCTCCTGCACTGCAGGAGGATTCTTTACCAGCTGAGCTACAGCTTGACAATAATCCTCATTGGTTCAATGCTCTGTCCTCCAAGCCCACCAGGATGGTAGCCCCACCCCTTCAGCCCTGAGCCAGAAGTGGTACCACTTACTATCACTCCTAGTGGCCCATTAGCAAAAATTTTGTTTCCTGTACTGGCAATCTTATGGTCTGCCTTAGTTCCACATGCCTTAGTTCCAAAGGGAGGAATACTCTACCAAGAGACACAACACTGATTCTATTGAACTGGAAGATCGGTCTGCCACCTGGACATCTTGGTCTTTTCACGTCTCTGAATCGAAGGCAAAGAAGGGAGTTACTGTGCTGGCTGGGGTGGTTGATCCTGACTACCAAGGGGAAACTGTGACCTGCTATATCACAATGGAAAGAAAGAAGAGTATGTCTTAGTGCTTGTTTCAGCAGTGAAGTGAAGTGAAAGTTGCTCAGTCATGTCTGACTCTTTGAGATCCCATAGGCTGGAGCCCGCCAGGCTCTTTCATCCATGGAATTCTTTAGGCAAGAATACTGGAGTGGGTAGGCATTCACTTCTCCAGGGGATCTTTCTGACCCAGGGATTGAATCCGGGTGTCCCACATTACAGGCAGATTCTTTATCATTTAAACCACCAAGGAAGCCCAGCAGTACATATACTAAAATTGGAATGATATAGAGAAGATTAGCATGGCCCCTGAGCAAGGATGACACACGAATTCATGAAGTGTTCCATATTTTTATGGAATCTTAAAAAAAAAAGGATACAAATGAACTTATTTACAAAACAGAAGTAGAGTATGGATGTAGAAAACAAACTTATGGTTACCAGATGGTAAGAGGGGAGGAGAGATAAACTGAGAGATCAGGATTAACATATACACACTACTACATATAAACTAGATAACTAATAAGGACTTACTGTATAGCACACAGAACTCTACTCACTACTCTGTAATGGCCTATATGGGAAAATAATCTTAAAAAAAAAAAGGGTGGATATATGTATATGTATAACTGATTCACCTTGCTGTACACCTGGAACTAACATTGTAAATCAATTATACTCCAATAAAAAATTTTTTAAAAAGAAGAGTATGTCTAGAATATAGGTGATCCCGTAAGGCATACTATCATGCCCTGTGATTGCTTCCCCAGTGGCTTGGGGTAAAGAATCTGTCTGCAATGCAGGAGACACAGGTTCAATCCCTGGGTCAGGAAGATCCCCCAGAGGAGGAAATGGCTACCCACTCCAGTATTCTTGCCTGAAAATTCTATGGACAGAGTAGCCTGGGGGACTACAATCCATGGGGTTGCAAAGAGTTGGACACAACTGAAGTGACTGAGCACACACATATGCATGCCCTGTGACTGAAGTCCATGTTAAACTACAATGATATAATTCAGGCCTGGATCCTTCAAGAATAAAGTTTTGGGTCACACCACTGGGCTTCCCTGGTGGCTCAGCTAGTAAAGAATCTGCCTACAATGCAGGAGACCTGGGTTCGATCCCTGGGTTGGGAAGATCCCTTGGAGAAAGGAAAGGCTACTCACTTCAGTATTCTGGCCTGAAGAATTCCATGGACTATATAGTCCATGGGGTGGCCAAGAGTCAGACACGACTGAGCAACATTTACTTTCATAATGTTTCTTTGTATTTATGGGCTTCCCTGATAGCTCAGTTGGTAAAGAATCCGCCTTCAATTCAGGAGACCGTGGTTTGATTCCCGGGTGGGGAAGATCCCCTGGAGAAGGGATAGGCTACCCACTCCAGGATTCTTGGGCTTCCCTTGTGGCTCAGCTGGTAAAGAATCTGCCTGCAATGTGGGAGACTTGGGTTCGATCCCTTGGTTGGGAAGATCCCCTGGAGAAAGGAAGGGCTACCCACTCCAATACTCTTGCCTGGAGAATTCCATGGACAGAGGAGCCCAGTGGGCTACAGTCCATGGAGTCACAGTCACATAGAGTCAGACACGACTGAGTGACTAACACTNTTGGGTTCGATCCCTTGGTTGGGAAGATCCCCTGGAGAAAGGAAGGGCTACCCACTCCAATACTCTTGCCTGGAGAATTCCATGGACAGAGGAGCCCAGTGGGCTACAGTCCATGGAGTCACAGTCACATAGAGTCAGACACGACTGAGTGACTAACACTTTCCACTTTCACTAGGAAAAAAATCACAACTACCTGAGTTGCCTGCTGAGGGCAAAGGGAACAAGGAATGGGTAACGGAGAAAGGAATTCTGCCTCAGGACTGTGACACAGAAATCTGCCTAGCTTGCCCTGTGAATTTCAGATTCAAAAGTTCAACATCAACTCACCTAAATTTTGAGCCTGTTGGCCTGCCCTTCAGACTTGCCAGTCCCCACAACTGGGTGAACTAGTTCCTTAAAATAAATCTCTCTCCTCTACTTTGTCTTTATGTACACACATGCATGCACAAGTGTGTGTGTACTCTCTATATGTATATAGCTATACCTTCTTGGTTCCATTTCTCTGGAGAACCACAATACAGAGTCTGATACTAAGAGTGACTCTAGAGTAGTGGTCCCCAACCCTTTTGGTACCAGGGACTGGTTTTGTGGAAGACAATTTTTCCACGGATGGGGGTGGAGGGATAGTTTTGTGATGATTCAAGCACACTAGCATTTGTGTTCTTATGAAAATCTAATCTGACAGGAGGTGGTGCTAAGGTGGTAATGCCAGCAATGAGGAGCAGCTGTAAATACAGATAAAGCTTCACTTGTTCGCTGCCTCTCACCTCTTTCTCTGTGGCCCAGTTCCTAACAGCAGGCCATGGACCAGTACTGGTGCATGGCCCAGGGGTTGGGGACTCTGCTCTAGAGGAACGGAATCTCAAGTATGAGTTTTCTGAATTGGTTATGGGATTTCTGGAATTGATTCTTCATTCTCATTAAATTCAAAAGCCCTAATGATTCTATTTCCATAGTAAGGAGAGCAGTGTGACGAGAAAAGAGATATGCAAAATATCAACACTGGATACTCCTAATTGAATGCTTATAAGAGGTGAGGTTCTGGATGACCTTGTATTTGATACTTGGAAATTTTGTCAAACTTACAAGTACAATAAGATTGTCTGATTGTTCCTAATCACACTGGACAAAGTGGGGAGAGAAAAGGATGAGCTCAGGGGTTTGATTTTCCAAATTAAGCATAACATGAATGACTTGAAAACTTCTCAGTCTGTCCTGAAAATATGTTAGCTTCTGGAGCTGCAGAGCCGAGCTTACTGAAAACCAAACCCAGAGTCTCAAATTGTGAGTGGCTAAATTACAACACAAATTGAATTCCCAACCTCACAGGCTGTCTGCTGTTAAAGGAAGGCATTGATGAAGAAGGAACAGGATCCTGAAAAGTGGAATGGGAACATATGAGGACAATGCACCTCTAAATTTGGATGAGTCTTTGCCAGTAGAAGCAGCCCTTCCACCTTCAACTGAGAAGTTAAACCCCCATCTGCCTGAGAAGCCTGCAATGGCCTCCCCTGAGGGACTTGCCTTGTAAAGCACTGCTGATTCCCCTCAGGACCTACGCCACCACCTGTCTTTGCTTCTAGACCTATAACTAGACTTAAGTTCACCAAGCCCCAGCTTAAGGAGATCAAACCAGTCAATCCTAAAAAAAAAAAAAAATCAATCCTGAATATTCACTGGAAGGACTGATGCTGAAGCTCAAGCTCCTATACTTAGGCCACCTGATGTGAAGAGCTGACTCACTGGAAAAGACTCTGATGCTGGGAAATATTGAGGGATGAGGAGAAGAAGGCGATGGAGGACAAGATGGTTGGATGGCATCACCAACTCAATGGACATGAGTATTTGAGCAGACTCCAGGAGACAGTGAAGGACAGGGATCCCTGGCATGCTGCAGTCTATGGGGTTGCAAAGAGTTGGACATGACTTAGTGACTAAACAACAACAAAGGCCCAAAGGGTAAGGTACAAAGTGTGACGCAACCCATGAGGAGATGTGAGATACTCCAAAATGACTACATGATTTGTCTAATTTATAAGGACAGAAATCTGGGTGATATGTGTGGGATAATGGAAGGAACAAAGTTGGATCAGACTGAAATTTTTAATATGTGTACACTAAGCAGATTCTGAATTTCATCTTGCCACTTGAGGGGTTAGAATCAGTGTAGACAGTATATTTGGCTGGTTGGCTGGAACACGAACCAGATCGCAGCCCACATAAATGCAGCTGGAATTCCAGGACTGCTTTGGTGTACTACAGAGAAAGGCATCTGAAGGCTTAGAGAGATTGGAATGTTAAGAGTAGATTTATCATGAAACATCTGCTCACTCACATCAGGATGGTCCAGAGACACATCAGTCATGACAATTATGACAAATAAATTTGTGAGGGGGCCCCCGATAATCTATGATTGTTCTTCACTATAGGTCAAAAATTTCAGTGGGAACTGCTGCCACTGAACTGGAAAACCTAAATGCAGTGGGAGTAATTGGAACCTGGGGAGAAATGAAGTGAAATGAAGTGCAGTGAAAGTTGCTCAGTCATGTCAGACTCTTTGTGACCTCATGGACTATACAGTCCATGGAATTCTCCAGGCCAGAATACTACAGTGCGTAGCCATTCCCTTCTCCAGGGGATCTTCCCAACCCAGGGACTGAACCCAGGTCTCTCCCATTACAGGCAGATTGTTTACCAGCTGAGCCACAAGTTCAAATCTGGTGTGGCAGGGGCCAAATGGAGGCATTAGATTGCCAAATACAAGGTGGATGTGGTTAGCACAGGGTCAGAGTAGTAATCAGAACAGTCCAATTCACAAATAAGAGTAGAAATTTCTATAATACTGTTTTAATTCATTCTACAACTCATTAGGTCATACTTGAATGGTCTAGTGGTTTTCCCTACTTTCTTCAATTTAAGTCTGATTTTGGCAATAAGNATATCTTTCCTTTTCTCCTTTGCTTTTTGCTTCTCTTCTTTTCACAGCTATTTGTAAGGCCTACCCAAACAGCCATTTTGCCTTTATGCCTTTCTTTTCCTTGGGGATAGTCTTGATCCCTGTCTCCTGTACAATGTCACGAACCTCATTGCATATTTCAACAGGCACTCTATCTATCAGATATAGTCCCTTAAATATATTTCTGACTTCCACTGTATAATCATAAGGGATTTGATTTAGGTCATATCTGAATGGTCTAGTGATTTTCCCTACTCTCTTAGATTTAAGTCTGAATTTGGCAGTAAGGGGCTCATGATCTGAGCCATAGTCAGCTCCTGATCTTGTTTTTGTTGACTGTATAGATCTTCTCCATCTTTGGCTGCAAAGAATATAATCAATCTGATTTCGGTGTTGCCCATCTGGTGATGTCCATGTGTAGGTCTTCTCTTGTTTTGTTGGAAGAGGGTGTTTGCTATGACCAGTGTATTTTCTTGGCAAAACCCTGTCTTTGACCTGCTTCATTCCATATTCCAAGGCCAAATTTGTCGGTTACTCCAGGTGTTTGTTGACTTCCTACTTTTGCATTCCAGTCCCCTATAATGAAAGGGACATCTGTTTTGGGTGTTACTTCTAAAAGGTCTTGTAGGTCTTCAGAGAATTGTTCAACTTTAGCTTCTTCAGCGTTACTGGTTGGGGCATAGACTTGGATTACTGTGATATTGAATGGTTTGCCTTGGAAACCAACAGAGATCATTCTGTCGTTTATGAGATTGCATCCAAGTACTGCATTTCGGACTCTTTTGTTGACCATGATGGCTACTCCATTTCTTCTAAGGGATTCCTGCCCACAGTAGTAGATATAATGGTCATCTGAGTTAAATTCACCCATCCCAGTCCATTTTAGTTCACCAGTTCCTAGAATGTAGACATTCACTCTTGCCATCTCTTGTTTGACCACTTCCAATTTGCCTTGATTCATGGATCTGAGATTCCAGGTTCCTATGCAATATTGCTCTTTACAGCATCAAACCTTGCTTCTATCACCAGTCACATCCACAGCTGGGTTTTGTTTTTGCTTTGGCTCCATTCCTTCATTCTTTCTGGAGTTAATTCTCCACTGATCTCCAGTAGCATATTGGGCACCTACTGACCTGGGGAGTTCCTCTTTCAGTATCCTATCATTTTGCCTTTTCATACTGTTCATGGGGTTCTCAAGGCAAGAATACTGAAGTGGTTTGCCATTCCCTTCTCCAGCGGACCACAATGTTGATAAATTCCAATTCGTATATTCCACAAGATTTTGGAAAAAAAACACATGTATGTAAGCTTTGACTTTTCTATCTAATTGGAAAATATCTCTTGATGTGGAAATAACTCCCAACAGGGGAGTATGGGAAAAGTCTAAATATAAATTAACTTTTAAAAAGTCTCAAAAAGGAGTGATAAATTTTAGTCAGGCAAGTTTTGAATTACTGAAGTTTTCCCCCTTTCCCTAGTCTTCTGAAAACTGCTTGGACTGTATCATACAATGTCATCTTTTAATAGTAGAGACTCTTGTTTGGTGAGAAGGAACTCTGCTAACATGAGCCTGTATAAAGGATCAGTCATTTACTACCCAATTTGAACACATTGGGATGAACAGATATGCATGAAAATATTAAAGTATATATAACAATGTTTACAACTATTGAAGAAAATGCTGAAAGTTTTCATATCTGTACATAGAAAACTGATGAATTTGTAACATAGAAATTTCATAAAAATATTTAGCAATTAAGTATAGAAATTGTTTTTCTTAGATTTTAGGGAAAAAAGTTGGCAGAAAAAATATTATGCAATACCAAGAAAATAATAAGTATTTCTTAGTTATCTCAAAATTAAAAATAACAGCCACTGAAGAAAATTTAGAAGATACAAATAAAAGGAAAAATGAAAAGAATTTACCAATGTTACCAGTTAGAGCTAAAATTTATATTCACTTGTCACTGCAAGAATTAAAACATACTGAGTCATGTCTGACTCTTTGCGACTCCATGGACCATAGCCCACCAGTCTCCTCCATCCATGGGATTTTTCCAGGCAAGAATACTGGAGTGGTTTGCCATTTCCTTCTCCAGGGAGAATATCTAGGCTATTTATTTGTAAATTTAGGAGAATACCCATGGCAAATAGAAATATTTGTATGCTTCTGTTCAGGGCTTTTCTTCTGAAGGAATTTTACTAAACCTTGAGACCTGGGCTGAGATAAAAGCCTTACAAATTATACTATGATGGAATACCTATTTCATAGACATTTACCACTCCAGAGACATAAGTCTTTATTCAAGTAGGGATAAGATTTGAAACTATGTGGACATCCCCTAAGCTGTAAAGCTAGTGAAACTAGTCTTACCTTCCCAAGCTACACTGCTTATACTAGGGAGAAAAGGCTTCTCTCTCTTTCTCAAGAAAAAAAGAAGAAACAACTGTTTCTCTTCTATTTAACTACTTAATCTTTAAGAATTACTTGCCTGTAATACAAAATCCCATGCCTGCATAGTGATTTATAATCTCATCTCACATCATTTCAAAAAAAGAGGAAACTCAGGTCTGAGGAGCTAGAACGATTACTCACTATAAACAAATAATAATCTTTTCTGATCTAGAAATCTGTTTGTGATATATGTATATATTTCAACAGGAGTTTTTGGTGAGAGCTAGACTTAATGATATACTTTTTTTTTGGACAAAATCATTTCATTCACTTTTTAATGAATTTGTCAAATTCATTCTTTATCAAGTAGACTATTTATTCTTCATACTGAACTGGTTACAGGGATAGTGCGAATGTGTGAATAATAATAGCTGTAAAGCTAGTGAAACTAGTCTTACCTAATAATAATGTGTGAACAATAATTGCTATTGTTAAGCCCTCAGTCAGAGCCAAGTACTAGATTTAATACTTGGAATTTATTACATCACTTAAATTTTGTTACAACATTGCATATTAGGCACTATTACTATTGCTTTTTGATAAAAGTGGGAATTCACCTTCAGGAAAGTTAAGTAAGTCATCCAAAGTCACACAGTTATTTAATGATGCAAATGAGAGACCCTAAACTGATTTTGCACTATTCCATCTTTAATTTAGCCATGCAACATCTGATAAGACATTGGGGCAACTATTTTTTTTTTTTTTTACAAATATAAAAATGATATATTTGAGAGGAATAGATAAAGAAACATCCTGATTTCCATTTTTTTCTATATAGTTTCATTTCTCTTCATATTCTATAAAATGGTAAACTTAAATACTGAATACAATGGCCTTTGAAGTGATTTCAAGTTATGTTAATTTTAAAGTAATTTCCCCTATCCACCCTAAAACTTATATCTTTCCAAATTTTCTTTCTTAATTAGAGGAATTAATACCCACTCAGTTAACCAACATGGAAGCAAAGTACCCATCATTGTTTCTGGAAAATTTTAATACTTTTAAATACTTGTGGGTTTGGAAGACATCTACTAATTCTTTGATATTTTTATTGAATCTGTGAGTCTGGGGCATGCTCTGTATCTTCTTCGACAGTGAGATAGAGCAGAAATAAAGATATGCCAATATCTACCTTGGACCAGCAGCTTCCTCTTCCTGTTTCTTGAAATTGTTCTTGAAGCCCTCTGTCTCCATTTAAGGATCCTAACTACATTTCTGCAGCGATGCTATGAAACTTAGAGACCACATGAAGAGGGAGAGAGCTTGATGTAATCCCAGTCTTCCTGTCATCACAAATAACGGACTAGGTATATGAAAATTGTCATGTTGGACTTTCCGCACCATACAATGAACTAACTAAAATCACTGACAGATACCATCCAGTGCTACATGAAGCAGAAAAATAATTCAGATAAGAACTTCTCTAATTCTGGAGCTATAATTAAATAATTAGTGTTTCTGGGTCAGTAAGTAAGTATAATTAACCATGTATTCTGAAGCCAGGCTACCTGTGTTCAAAGCTGATTATGCATATGACTGGCTTTGTGAATTTGAAAGTTATTTTGGTATGTTATGCTTCTCATCATACTACATTCACACCTCATACTCAGCACATCAGTGAATCCCACTATTATTAACTCAAAATATACCCTTAATTCAAGTTTCCCAACTATTTCTATCATTGCTTTCATGTTATAAACCACCATACTTTTGGTTTAGATTACCCCAGAAGCCATCTAATTCTTATCCCTGATTCCTTTGTTGACTTCTACTGCCACCATGTAAAGCAAGTATGCATTAAAGTATGTGTTGGATAATGTTACTGTTTTGCTCAAAACCTTCCACTGCTTCTTTCTCTCATTCAGAATAACATTCAAATTCCTTACCATGGCCTATAGCCTCATCCTAGAAAATCTGGCCTCTTGTTACTCCTGTATCTAATTTCCTTTGCACTTCTCACTTCCTCTGCCTGGACTGGTCTAAGTGTTGTATGATTTTTCATTTTCTTTTTAAGTTTTCTGGTTAAATATTAACAGATAACTTCTGTGTCTATCATCCAAGAGATATCTATTGTACCTTTGAATTTCTCTATCCACTTTCTTTTCAAATACTGTTTCATGTCTTGTCTTACTATTTCTTATTTGTTTATTGTTTCTTATTTCCATCCAAGTATAATTTCCACAAGATAAGATATTGTATCTGACTTGTTCACTGCCAGTGAAGTAAATATTATTTCTATGAAGGAATGGATTTTTTATATCAGAATAAAAAACAGCAAAGGTTCATAAAATAAAAATCAAATATATCTACCTTGACAAAAGCAAATGGCATTTGTCTTAACCAAAAGAGCGAAAGTGATTTTATATATGTTATACTGGAAGTAATCTTGATAAAACTGGCAAAAGCCAATCATATAATTGCACTGCCTTTATGTTATACTTATTAGCCACTGTCATTGACCATAGAGGATACTGGACTCATAATAATTCAGATTTGCACATACTCAGAATGTAAACTTTCATAAACTATGCTAATAAAACAGCTAATACTTTATTTAGGGAAGCCAAGTCCTCACAAAATAATATTTTAGATCACTGGCAGAAATCCCAATGGTTCTCATCTGAAGATAATTTATTTCACATATAAGATGACTTTTTGCAAGCTATTAAAGCATACATATTTAAAAAATGACATTTAGGGGTGGGATGGGGATGGGGAGGGAGATGGGAGGGAGGTTCAAAAGGGAGGGGATATATGTACATCTATGCTTAAAGCTCAACATTCAGAAAACGAAGATCATGGAATCAAGTCCCATCACTTAATGGGAAATAGATGGGGAAACAGTGGAAACAGTGTCAGACTTTATTTTTCTGGGCTCCAAAGTCACTGCAGATGGTGACTGCAGCCATGAAATCAAAAGACGCTTACTCCTTGGAAGAAAAGTTATGACCAACCTAGATAGCATATTCAAAAGCAGAGACATTACTTTGCCGACCAAGGTCCGTCTAGTCAAGGCTATGGTTTTTCCTGTGGTCATGTATGGATGTGAGAGTTGGACTGTGAAGAAGGCTGAGCGCTGAAGAATTGATGCTTTTGAACTGTGGTGTTGGAGAAGACTCTTGAGAGTGCCTTGGACTGCAAGGAGATCCAACCAGTCCATTCTGAAGGAGATCGGCCCTGGAATTTCTTTGGAAGGAATGATGCTAATGCTGAAGCTCCATTACTTTGGCCACCTCATGCGAAGAGTTGACTCATTGGAAAAGACTCTGATGCTGGGAGGGATTGGGGGGAGGAGGAGAAGGGGATGACCGAGGATGAGATGGCTGGATGGCATCACTGACTGGATGGGCATGAGTCTGAGTGAACTCCGGGAGTTGGTGAGGGACAGGGAGGCCTGGCGTGCTGCAATTTATGGGGTTGCAAAGAGTCAGACACGACTGAGTGACTGAACTGAACTGATGACTGATTCATGTTGAGGTTTGACAAAAAACAATATTCTGTAAAGCAATTATCTGTCAATAAAAAAATTAAATAAAATTTAAAAATGGCATTTAAATGGTGCACAGTCTAAATGAGTGGTTTATTCCTGCTGCTGTTCTTTTAATGGTAATAATATTTATTAGTTCATCTAGCCTACATTTTATATTTCTCAACTGATATGAAAAGGCTTTAATTTTCCTTTGAAGTTTGGAAAGAGACAATTAAGAACCACAGGAATAAAGTACTTTGCTCTCCAAGAATAGTAGAGAAGGACTGTAATTTGACAAGTAAAGAAGCCTGGTTAAGGACTTCCCACAGATTTGATTGAAACTTTCAAGATTAAATCTGTTCTTGTCTCTTTATGAAATTGGCATTGAAGAAAGAGCTGCCATTTCCAGGGTATGATTTTACAAAGATTTATATAATTATACCGCTATTCAAATGTTGTCATTCAATAATGCATCTCTGATTAGGAGGAAGAAAAAAAAATACAACTGGCACTGTTGAGCATGTGGGAAAAATATTATCTGGATTATATAATTGATAGCCTGTCCATAGATCAAGGATGGGGATGCATGCTGATATTTCAATTCCAAATACTCTACAATAGAAAGATGAACTGTTCAATATATCTTTCATGTAAGAAGTTTATGAGGCTTCCTTAATAACTTATCAGGTCGTGTAAGACCTTACCATGTGAAATATCTGGCAATGCTTCATTTCAGATATACAGCCGTGGCCATGCAACTCAGTGTATCTAGGGAATGAAGTGTGATAGTTACGTTCATATTCTCACTAGCCCTTGTGCAAGAGAAAGTAATTGCTTCTATTGTACCTTTGATCTTTTGTCCTGGTTAGTATTTCACTCTCCAGTAAATGAAATGATATACGACCTGGAATAAATTGTAATAACCGGTATAATAATATCTTTTTAATCCTGAGTCACACAATCTTTAGTATTCAGTAAGTCAAATTAATGGAATTTATTTAAAGGATCCAACTCAATTAGATACATCATAATCCATCCTCCAAAGCAATCAACTCACGGCATTATTATAATTACGCACCTATAGTATCAAATTACTGAAAACTCATACTTTGTGTATCCAACCGAAACTTTATGTAATAAGGTCTCCTTCAGTTTATAAACACATGATCCTTTTGTTAAAAGGACAATAACATTGACCTTTGTCTTGAAGGTCATTTTCTTTTTTTTATTGAAATAGTGACAAATTTTCGCTGCTTATTTGCAATCTTTGAATGATAGAACTAGATATATTTTCAGATATAAATTCTCAGGTCAGATTTTCTTCCTCACTCCTACTTTTAACATGCTCTTAGCCCAAGGACCCTATCAATCAGACAGTATTCTTTCCAATGATGCTTTTTTCCATTCTGCCCTAGGACCTATGTGCATGTTTTCACTCTTCTCAATACCACTTCTGATCTAAGTAATATTGAGTTGTGATTTTTTTTTCATTTAAACCAATTTTGGCAAATAAATTTGGAAAGGTGATGAGAAATCAATACCTTGCAAAGCAAGTTAGACTTGGGAGAACAGAAAAAGGTCCATTTATTTATTTTTTTAAAAGGTCAATTTAAAATACGTAAAGCTGTTAAATGTGCAAAGTATCTTACGAATACTATCTTTTGTTTGCATGAAAAAAAAGTACATAACAAAGAGTAAAAGTAAAATTATCAAGTTGCATTTAAACCTGGAACAATTAGAAGAAGAAGGAAAATTAGACCTTGATAATTTAAGGAAAACCACAAACAAGACATTTAAGGAAATAAAAGCACTTTACTTGAAATCTGAAGTTTCAATGACAGTTCACAAGTGTGAAAACACCAGACTCAGTAGTAACTGAAAAAATTGTATAGAGAATGAAACTGTGGAGGGTGAAACCAAAACAGATTGCTTAATGTTGGATATTATATTGGATGAGACAAGATGGCTCTTATATACATACTCATTCCACACCAATTGTTCACAAGGTAACAGATTTTAGCATTTAAAAGAGAGTCCTATTTTGCAGCCTTAGGCCATTACTTTAACTTGCCCTCCCTCAAGTTATTTGCTTACCAGTGCCTTCTGTAGGAGAAGGAAATGGCAACCCACTCCAGTGTTCTTGCCTGGAGAGTCCCGGGGACGGGGGAGCCTGGTGGGCTGCTGTCTATGGGGTCGCACAGAGTCAGACACGACTGAAGCGACTTAGCTGCAGCAGCAGCCTTCTGTATCTATAGTTTTCTTCTGGTCTCTTTTCTATCTGATTGAATGTCATTCTTTAGAAATAGCTTTTGTTAAGGCATTTTGGTAATAAACACATTCTTTTTTTTTTTTTTTTTGGCTTAAACTACTCATTTTATTTCTATTTTTCAATATTTAACCACATGTCTAATTTTAGATAGATATTTCCATGCAGTGCATTTAAGGTATTGTTACCTTAGTAATAATTTTTGGCTTATGGCTAAGGTATTAAGTCTGTATTATATCTAATTGTCATTGCTTAGAATGAAATCTGTCTCCTCTCTTTCATTGTTTAAAATATATATTTATGACTGTGAAAGTGAAAGTATCAGTCGATCAGTCGTGTCCAACTCTCCAGCCCCATGAACTGTAGCCCACCAGGGTCCTCTGTTCATGGATTTCCCGAGGCAAGAATACTGGAGTGGGTTGGCATTCCCTTCTCCAGGGGAATCTTCCTGATCCAGGGACTGAACCCAGATCTCTTGCATTGCAGGCAGACTCTTAACTATTTTGTAATTATACCATGGTATTACTAGTCTCAACTAGTACCAAAAAGTGTAATATTTGATTTTAGCTATTTTGCTATGTAATAGAAGATCTAATGGTTTCCACTTGTGTTTTCCTATAGCATTGGATTTATTGTATGTGTCTGAAAGCCAATTGTCCCTTCAGCAAGTTGGTGAGTAAGACTGTGTATTCAGGAACTGGGGTAAATCAAAGACCATCTAGCCTTATTGCAAAATGGATTCAGCTCACAACTCTATTGATTATTAGATCTTCATAATTTTTTTGGTCAACAGATCACCTTGGTGTTTGGGATTCAGTTCAGTTCAGTCGCTCAGTCATGTCTGACTCTTTGCAACCCCATAAATTGCAGCACTCCAGGCCTCTCTGTCCACCACCAACTCCCGGAGTTCACTCAGACTCATGTCCATCCAGTCAGTGATGCCATCCAGCCATCTCATCCTCGGTCATCCCTTCTCCTCCTGCCCCCAATCCCTCCCAACATCAGAGTCTTTTCCAATGAGTCAACACTTGGATCTCCTTGCAGTCCAAGGGACTCTCAAGAGTCTTCTCCAACACCACAGTTCAAAAGCATCAATTCTTCAGCGCTCAGCCTTTGTATTTGGGGTACCCAGGGATTATTGTAAATGTATATAGCTTCAGCCAGTTTTGTTCTGAATTCACCTGAAGCACAGTCATCATCTTAAGTGCTAAGTATTTCTTTAAGGAAGCTGAGGAGAAATAGTTAGAGCACATACTTGCTGCAAAACTACAATACAGTCCNATTTGGGGTACCCAGGGATTATTGTAAATGTATATAGCTTCAGCCAGTTTTGTTCTGAATTCACCTGAAGCACAGTCATCATCTTAAGTGCTAAGTATTTCTTTAAGGAAGCTGAGGAGAAATAGTTAGAGCACATACTTGCTGCAAAACTACAATACAGTCCTAAAGGAGATTCAGTCTTCACATCTTTTAAGGCAAACTGCATGTGTGAACTGGTTTAATGCAGGACATTGATTTTTCCATTATGGAAATTCATGTTAGATCTCTTCCAACAGATCTATGATTTTTAGTAGACAGATTAAACAACATTTTACTAGACAGTTCAGTGACAACAAGGTCAACAATTTATATCACTGAATGCCTCAATTTGCTTTGCTGTATATTACTATAATTTGTCTACTTTTTCTCTAGTGTGTAAGCTCTGTTACTTGAACTCTGGGATTCCAGGATCACATCATCTCCCCCCAAACCCCAGAAAATTCATTTCAATGCTGACATCTACTACTGTTGGGAAAGGAAATGGCACTTCACTCCAGCATTCTTGCCTGGAAAATTCCATGGACAGAGGAACATGGCGGACTACAGTCCATGGGGTCACAGAGAGTTAGACAGGACTTAGTGACTAAACAACAACATCTACCCCTGTAATCTTTAGCTTTCTTAATACAGCCACTATAGACTTTTCTACAATGCTGGGGCTCTCCTCACTGACATATATATATATATTTTACTACATCAGTGATAAAGATATGTTTTCAGTTCAGTTCAGTTCAGGGGCTCAGCCGTGTCCGACTCTTTGCCACCCTATGAATCGCAGCACGCCAGGC
>SJYA01006886.1:0-37780 GCA_006410615.1 Neotragus moschatus
GGATAGACAACCACCCCGCAGGGTGGCCGGTGGTGCAGCCTCCACCTCTCCTGGAACCGCTCAGATTCCCCAGTGGCCCAGGGCGGCCTCCGAGCCCGGGGGACTCTACCAGCTCTGTGTGAGGCAGGCACCAGGGGCTGTCCTTCTGTCTCCACCTGTAGCCCTTCTGGGAGTTCCTTTAGTCCCGGCACATCACTCAGTCGTGCCCAGGTGTTGAGGTTTCCATTTCTCTCAGGGGGTTGCTCCTGGGTCCCTTTCTTCTGAGGACTTTCATTTTTTACTGTGGGAAAATGTTCCATTATTACTTTAACGCTTTCTTTCTCCATTAAAATTTTAAAGCTTTTTATCTGTGGTAAGAAACACATCATATAGAATTTGCCATGTCAGTCATTCCAGGTGCACGGCTCGGGACACTGAGACACTCCCCTGGCTGTGGCACCTTCCCCACCGTCATCCCTAGAACCCGCTCATCTTCCCAAACAGACAGATAGTCCGTCCCCACTGGACACTCACCCCTCCCGCACGGCCCCAGCCCCCGGCCACTTCCTGTGTCTACGGATGAGACCCCCCCCGGGACCTCCTCTGAGGGGGCGTCAGAGCGCCCCCGTCCTTCTGTGCCTGGATTATTTCTCTGAGCATCACGTCCTCAAGCTGCATCCATGCTGCAGTCTGTGTCAGGGTTTCCTTCCCCTTTAAGGCTGAGCAGCGCCCACCGGTGGACAGACTGCGTTTCGTGTGTCCACCCACTCGCCCATCGACGGGCACCCAGGTTGCCCACCTGGGCTGCTGTGAACACTGGTGCACAAGCCCTTGGCACCTGCTGTCAGTTGCCTGGAGGTCCTCCAGGTCTCTTGCGGAGAAAAGGGCTGAGCCCAGGCCCTCAGACTCACCCTGACGTGTCCCCCTGGACCAGATCCCTCTTGGTCAGACCTTCCCCAGGATGCTCTGGGGGAGGTGCCTGTGCAGGCCTGACTCTCCAGCCAGGAGCTCGGAGTAGGACGCAGGGAGGAGGGATTCTGGGTGGGCTGGTCCATGGCCCTGCCCGGCGACTTCCATTACAGTACCCATCATCCCCTTCCCCCCATGTCACTGCTGCCAACCTCTGACCTCTGACCCCAGAGCCCAGGAGCCTGTTTTGGGTGAGACCAGAGAGTGGCCGGAANCTGGGGGAGGTGTCTGTGCAGGCCTGACTCTCCAGCCAGGGGCTCGGAGGAGGACGCAGGGAGGAGGGGTTCTGGGTGGGCTGGTCCATGGCCCTGCCCGGCGACTTCCGTTACAGTACCCATCATCCCCTTCCCCCATGTCACCGCTGCCAACCTCTGACCTCTGACCCCAGAGCCCAGGAGCCTGTTTTGGGTGAGACCAGAGAGTGGCCGGAAGGCCTCATCCGGCCTGCCCATCTGCCCACCCAGCCACCCGGCCACACGGCCAGCAAGGCAGCCTCCGCTCTCGCGCTCAGCACCTCCGTGTCTGTGTCTCTCTCGCCCCTCTCTCTGTCTCTCAGCCCCTCTGCGTGTGTCTGTCTCCCCGTCGCTGTCTGTGTCTCTCGTTCTCTCTGCCTCTCAGACCATTCCCCACTCTGGGTGCTGATCAGTAACTGCGTCATTAGATAGGATTTAATTAAAACCCGATAAATCTCAAAACTAAATAAAGCAGCTGGGCCAGCCCTGTGTGCAAACAAGAAGCATCCGTGTGGCCTCCGCCCCACTGCTGGGGAGGGCAGGACAGCCCCCAGCCTCCAGCATTTTCCCGCCAAACCCGCCGACACCTCCGGCTCTGAGGCTTTTCGAGGCAGAAGACTGCATCTGTGCTGGGATTCTCACAGAGGAGGGGCTGCCCTGAGGCTGAGAGAGCCCCGAGAGTGGGTGGGGGGTGCCCAGCACACCCGGGGCTCCATGCAGATCCATTCCTGGCCTCCCTACCTCTGGCAGACCCCCCAGTACTGGGCTCTGTCTTCAAGGGTGAAGAGGGGCGGGAGCCTCCTGCCCTCCAAGCCCTACCTATGGGGTTGGTCACCTGTGGGGTTGGTCACCTGTGGGCTGGGCTGATGCCATCCTTCTGCCCATGGTGCCCTGAAGGGACAGAGGGACTAAAGCTATGGGGGCCAATCCCCCACCCATAGGCACCCCCGCACTGAGGTCCCTGGGGGCTGCAGGACCACTGCCCGGGCCCAGTGTCCCTCTGGGATGGAACAGCCACACCCCGAGTGTGGGCTGGCCTGCTGGTCCCCAGTGGGGAGTCCGGGAGGCAGGCCGTGTTCTCAGGTCCCCGAGCTCCACTCCCAGGCCCATGTCTGTGGCCCCAGGAAGGCAGTGTCCCCGGGGGCAGCGGGCCAGGCCTGCGTCCCTGAGGCAGGAAGAGCAGGCACTCAGGCAGCTCGAGGAGGCCTGGCCCGGCCTGCAGGTGGCGGCCGCCCTGCCCTCCGGGGCTGGGCCAGCATCGCTGAAGACAGGGCCCCCTCCCTCCCACACAGGCCTAGACGTGGCCTCAGGGTCCTGGTGAACAGCCTGCCCCGGGCAGCCCCGTGCCCAGGGCCACCGGGTAAGGAGCACCCCCCGCTGTCTGGGAAGCCTGGCTTCCCTGTGTGATGAGGGTGCTGCTGGGCAGAGGGTCTGATTTGCCAGGAGGAGTCTGTAAGAGTTGGGCATGTGGAGGGCCTGACACTGGTGTCCCTCACCTCTGTGCCCCATTGTGGAGTGGGAGCAGCGGCCACAGAGACGTCTGGTCGACCTCCAGGCAGCCTGGGGCTTGGCCGCATTCTGAGCCATGTTCCCTTCCTTCCTTCCTCTCTGGCCTGGAGCCTTTGTTTTCCTAGGGAAGGGGATGCCCCAGGAGATCTCTCCTTTGCTGGGCATAGCCCTGCTTTCACTGGCCCTGAGCTGAGCGCACAGCTCTGGGCCCGAGGACCTGTAGATCCGTGTGGGCCGGGTGAACCCGGCTCCCAATGGGAGGTGCCGGCCCTGGGCTGAGAGACCCCTATGAGCCCCCGAGGGCAGCCAGCTGCCTGTGCCAGCCCATCCTCAGATCCTCTTGGGAAGCAGTGCCTGCCTGGCCCCTCCCCGAGCAATCCCGGGTCTGTCTGTGGGGTTTGGGCAGACAGCAGTGCCCTGCGTGTGTGCACGGCAGGGCTTCATCAATATCTGCGGCACAAGAAAAGGAGAGGATGGTTCCAGCCCCAGTCAGCTGGGCGTGTGTCCATGCAGCCCCCGGGAAATCCCAGTCCTCCTGGCCTGGAGCCGCAGGTCAAGTTCTTTGGTGTGGAGGGTGGGCAGGGGCCAGGTCTGTGCTGAGAGCGGGCCTGGACACAGCTCCTTCCTGACCCTCCTCCTCCATCCAGAAGGTGCCCTGCCCTCCTTTCTATTATGCTGCCCAGAGGGGTTGGTTTTTTATTTTTTTTTAAATGTGGCAAAATGCACACAACATAAAGCCTGCCATCTTAGCCATTTGTAAATGAGGTTTCAGCAGCGCTGAGCATGTTCACATGGCTGTGCAACCATCACCAACATCTCCTCCAGAAATTTCTCACCCTTCCAAACAGACCCTCTGTCCCCACTGAAGGCCCGCTCCCCTACCCCTCCGCCAGCCCCTGCCCCCTCAGTACACGTCCTGTGTCTATGGGTGTGACCCCTCCAGGGACCTCCTGTGAGTGGAGTCAGACAGCATCTGTCCTTCCGTGGCTGGGTTGTTTCTCTGAGCAGCATGTCCTCAGAGTCTGCCCAGGTTGCAGCGTGTGCCAGGGTTTGCTTCCTCTTTAGGGTTGAGCACTATCTCGCTGGTGGGCGGACCACGCTTGGACCCACTCACCCACGGCTAAGCACCGAGTTGCCTCCTCCTCTTGGCAACTGTAGCCCTGCTGTGAGCGCAGGTGTGCAAGGGGCTTGCGTTCTGTCACGAGCAGGCAGGTCACCTGGGAAACATGGGGGCTCCCACACACCCTGCAGAGGTGTGGCCCCCCGTGTGGGCCCAGCGGGAGCTGGCCGGGGCTCAGTGTGCAGGGGCTGGGCGGGGGTGGGAGCCCTCAGTCCCACCAGGTGCTCAGTCTTGCTGGAAACCCCTCATCGGATGTCTTGCAGGTCTGGTGAGAAGCCCTGGGGACCCCTGCCCATGATGGCATTGCCAGTGGGCTCAGAGTGGGCAGCCAGGCATGGCAGTCTCAACTTTAGAGTCCCTGAAATGCCCCAAGTTTGTTCTCAGGTCAAGGGTGGACCTTAGCCTGAGCCCAGGGTGGAAGGCGGCAGAGATCACAAGCTGACCAACACGCCAGGGCCTGCCTGCAGTCGTCTATCCTTAGCGATGCCCCATGGCTGCCCCCGTGCCTGGCGATGCTGAGCTGCCCTCTCTCCTACGCGGCCCAGCGGCCCTCCCCCATCCAGGAGCTCAGATTTCCCTCGAGACCTCCGGGACGACGTTCACATAAGAAGGTTTTCCTTGTTATTTTCTGGAACTTGGCATTCAGTTGGGTATATCTTTCCCTTTGGGGTTCCCTGATGGCTTAAATGGTAAACAACCTTGTCTGCAATGCAGGGTATGTGTGTTCGATTCCTGGGTCAGGAAGATCCCTTGGAGAAGGGAATGGCACCCCACTCCAGTCTTCTTGCCTGGAGAATCCCATGGATGGAGGAGCCTGGTGGGCTGCAGTCCGTGGGGTCACAAAGCGTCAGACACAACTGAGTGGCTTCACTTTCATTTTCATCTTTCCCTTTCTCCTTTGCCTTTAGCTTCTCTTCTTTTCTCAACTATTTGTAAGGCCTCCTCAGACAATCACTTTGCCTTCTTGAATTTCTTTTTCTTTGGGATGGTTTTGGTCTTGCTTCCTGTACAGTATTATGAATCTCTATCCATAGTTCTTCAGGCACTCTGTCTACAAGACATAATCCCTTGAATTTATTCACCATATCCACTATATAATCATAAGGGATTTGACTTAGGTCATACCTGAATGGTGTAGTGGTTTTCCCTACTTTCTTCAATTTAAGCCTGAATTCTGCAATAAGGAGCTGATGATATGAGCCACTTCAATAGTACGTGAACCATGAATTTCCAGATGTTCAAGCTGGATTTAGAAAATGCAGAGGAACTAGAAATCAAATTGCCAACATCCATTGGATCATAGAAAAAGCAAGAGAGTTCTAGAAAAAAAACCTATTTCTGCTTTATTGACTATGCCAAAGCCTTTGACTGTGTGGATAACAACAAACTGTGGAAAATTCTTCAAGAGATGGGAACACCAGACCACCTGATCTACCTCTTGAGAAATCTGTATGCAGGTCAAGAAGCAATAGTTAGAACTGGACATGGAACAACAGACTGTTTCCAAATAGGGAAAGGAGTACGTCAAGGCTCTATATTGTCACCCTGCTTGTTTAACTTATATGTAGAGTACATCATGAGAAACGCTGGGCTGGATGAAGCATAAGCTGGAATCAAGATTGCTGGGAGAAATGTCAATAACCTCAGATATGCAGATGATGCCACCCTTATGGCAGAAAGTAAAGAGGAACTAAAAAGCCTCTTGATGAAAGTGAAAGAGGAGAGTGAAAAATTTGGCTTAAAACTCAATATTCAGAAAACTAAGATCATCGCATCTGGTCTCATCACTTCATGGAAAATAGATGGGGAAACAGTGAAAATAGTAACAGACTTTATTTTTTGGGCTAGAAAATCACAGCAGATGGTGACTGTAGCTGTGAAATTAAAAGATACTTGCTCCTTGGAAGGAAAGTTATGGCCAACCTAGACAGTATATTAAAAATCAGAGACATTACTTTGCCAACAAAGATCCATCTAGTCAAAGCTATGGTTTTTCCAGTGGTCACGTCTGGATGTGAGAGTTGGACTATAAAGAAAGCTGAGTGCCGAATAATTGATGCTTTTGAACTGTGGTGTTGGAGAAGACTCTTGAGAGTCCCTTGGCCTGCAAGGAGATCCAACCAGTCCATCCTAAAGGAAATCAGTTCTGAATATTCACTGAAGGACTGATGCTGAAGCTGAAGCTCCAATACTCTGACCACATGACGCAAAGAACTGACTCATTAGAAAAGACCCTGATGCTGGGAAAGGTTGAAGGCAGGAGGAAAAGGAGGTGACGGAGGGTGAGATGGTTGGATGGCATCACCGACTCAATGGATGTGAGTCTGAGTGAAGTGATGGGCAGGGAGGCTGCAGGCCATGGGGTCGCAGAGTCAGACACGACTGAGCGACTGAGTGGAACTGATCCTATCTGAAGCACAGTCAGCTCCAGGTCTTGTTTTTTCTGACTATATAGAGCTTCTCCATCTTCGTCTGCAAAGAAGAAATTGATCTGCTCTCAGTATTGACCACTGGTGACATCCATGTGTGGAGTCGTCTCTTGTGCTGTTGGAAGAGGGTGTTTTCTATGACCAGTGTGGTCTCTTGGTAAAACTCTGTTAGCCTTGCCCTGCTTCATTTTGTACTCCAAGGCCAAACTTGCCTGTTACTCCAAGTATCTCTTGACTTCCTACTTTTGCATTCTAGTCCCCTATGATGAAGAGGACATCTTTTTTGATGTTAGTTCTAGAAGGCCTTGTAGGTCATCATCAGTTCAGTTCAGTCGCTCAGTCGTGTCCAACTCTGCAGCCCCATGAGGCGCGGCGCGCCAGGCCTCCCTGTCCATCACCAACTCCCGGAATTCACTCAAACTCACGTCCATCGAGTCCGTGATGCCATCCAGCCATCTCATCCTTGGTCATCCCCTTCTTCTCCTGCCCCCAATCCCTCCCAGCATCAGAGTCTTTTCCAATGAGTCAACTCTTTGCATGAGGTGGCCAAAGTACTGGAGCTTCAGCTTTAGCATCATTCCTTCCAAAGAAATCCCAGGGCCGATCTCCTTCAGAATGGACTGCTTGGATCTCCTTGCAGTCCAAGGGACTCTCAAGAGTCTTCTCCAACACACCACAGTTCAAAAGCATCAATTCTTCGGCAGCGGGCAGGGGGGCCGCAGCCAGCTCCCTTGCTGTGCGGCCACTCAGGACCTGTCCGCCACTAGGGTGCCCGCAGCTGCTTAGCACAGGGTCACATCCTCCCAGCCCGAGCTCCTGGAGGTGTGTGGTGATCTTGGCCACCACGACCAACGACCCAGGCTGGAGAACATCACCCCCAGAGCACTTGCTGCAACAAGGGGTTGGAGGTCAGGGGACTGGAGGCCCCGAGGGTGTGGCTTTGGCCGCTCGGTCAGCCCCAGGGGCGCTGGCGCCCTGGGCTCACAACAGCAGCCCTTCTGTGCCCACCCCGTCTCTAAGGCCGTGCCCCTTGCAGCTCCTGTCTCTCCGTCCCCTCCCCATCCGCTCACCACGACCCTTGCCTTGGAGCTGGACCCATCAGGGAACCAGGATGAAGGGCGCTCAAGGGCCTCCCCTTAGTTACAGCCGTGAAGACCTGTTTCCCAAATGCGCATACTCACAGCTTCTGGGGCTGGGGTGCAGGTGTGAATTTGGGGGGCCACTATTCGCTAGCTTCACTCGCAGCCCAAGACAGGGTGGTCCAGAAGGCAGGCAGGGCATCCCCCACGGCCGAGTGTCAGAGTCCCCACAGGCCCGACTGCGCCAGATCATGGTTACATCTGCCCTGGGGTGTCCCCACTTTCTGGAAACCTCCGGGACAAAGACCCTGGGCCTCCAGCTGACTGGTCACTAAGGTCCTTCAAGCGCTGGAGGTGGAGCCACGTCACCTCCCCCGCCCCCCACCCCCACGGACTAACCCACTGTGACCCCCTGCTCCCGAGAGAACAGCCAAGGTCCCCGGAGACACAGAGCCTGTTCCTGGGCCCCCAGGCAGGCTCAGGGGCTGAGCATCCCTGGGACCCCCCGCCATTTGGGGAGGATGCCATCCAAGCCTCCAGGCCGGCCGTCTCAGGCACAGCAGCGCACAGCCAACCCGTCCACCCAGCCTGTGTCCTGGCCCTCACCCTGCCCACCTGCCAGCCCTGCTGGGTGGGGCGTCTGTGGGGTCCAGCGTTCTGGAACATGCCCTCAGAGCCCGCATGCCTCCCAGAGGCCCTATGTCCTTGCTTCTGAAACTACCGCCCTGCCCCGCGTGCCCTGCCCCACACCGCCTGGCCAAGGTCTTCCTGGGGTTTATCGCCGGCCACCAGCATCAGAGCCGTGGCAGGGCGGGGGGGTGGTCTGTGCTGAGAGCGGGCGCTCGGCTGGCCTCTTGACTGAAGGAAGCGGTGCCTCATTCACGTGCCGCCAGCCGCGTGCCCCCCGGCTTCATCCTCACAGCCGCTGAGGGGCGGGGGTTGTCCTCACAATGCAGGAGGTGTCCTCAGCCTGCAGAAGTGGGGCTCCCCGGGGCCGGGGTCAGCATGAGTGCTGGGCACCCAGGGGGAGGGGAGTGAGAGCCACCTGCCTTGCGGACAAGGTGGGGGCTGGGGGCCAGCGGCAAGTGCGCTCCGGCCAGAGCTGCCCAGGGGGAGGGGCGCAGGCCACATGTGTGGACACCATCCAGCAATGGGAGGGGGTTAGGATGGCCCAGGCTGAGGAAGCTCGGACACCATCGTGGAGGAGGTCCCTTCCCGGCCCAGGTGTTCTGCAGGTGGACACAGCTCCACGGTGACCCCTGCAGCCATGGGGCATGGGGAAGCGGGCATGCCAGGTGCTCAGCTCTGGTCTTTGCCGACAGGCTGGCCGAGCTGGGGGGGCAGGCACGCCTACCTCCCATCAGGCCCGGGGGGGGGGGCTCCTCAGGGAGTGGCCTGGTGGGTCCCCACGTCAGCAAGGCAGGGCCGTGAAATCAGCCTTATCGGCGGGGATGTTGTCTCAGGCGGAGCTGGGCTGCCAGGTCTGGAGGGCGTTCCCTGCCCCTCCCACGGCCCGGGGGACAGGGTGGCTGGCAGCCTGGGTCAGGGGCCTGGGAGGGCCAGGCGGGGCAGGCAGCAGGGTGCCCACTGCTCGGTGAGAGGCCTGGTCTCCAAGGGCCTGTCCTGCCCCTGATCCTCCTGGAGCTTCTGCACTGGGGGCCAGGTGACGCGAGGGTACGGGGGGCCTGGCCTGCTCAGGGCCCTGCTGGGGAAGGGCCGCGGGCACCTGCTGGGCAGTGTCTGCAGTGGCATCGGGGGTGCCTGGGGTGCCTGAGAGCACCCACATGCCCTCTGCCTGGATTCTCAAGAGGGGACCCCCACCCCCCACAAGTGAGGAAAAAGTCTCAGGGCCTTGTCTGCCTCGCATGAGGTCACTGGCTGGTGGTTCGGACCGTCATGATCAGAGCTCGCCTCATCCCGCAGGGCCGGGCACCTCGCAGAGACACGCAGCATAGGAAAATAAAGGCAGCCGCGTGGGAAAACAGTGAAAGCGAGGCTGGCCTGGGATGCGGGTAGGGTCAGGCTGGCAGTGGGCAGCGGGCACTGCTCAGGCGGGCACTGCTCACTCACGGCTCACTCGTGGGGGTGGCACCAAGTCTTCCTGTCGCTGCTGCCTGGATGTGGGAGGTGGGGCCATGGAGAGGGAGGGGGCCAGGGCTCCAGGGCCCTGGGGGGTTACAGGAGGGAGGGGCAGAGGGCCGGGGGTGCAGACTCACAGCCGCCGGGGCCTCTGCGTCTGCCAGGCTGAGCCTCGTCTTCGCTCCCAGAACACTGAGTTCTGGGTCTGCCCCCAGGACCCCTGCCAGCTTCCAGCTGTGTTCACTTCACGGAGGCCCAGCCTGCATCCGAGCCTCCCTGGACGCCCCTGCACGATGCCCTTTCCTGCCCCCTGAGGCCATCCTCACCCCACCTGCCCCTCGGCCACAGGTGGGCAGCAGGTCCAGGTCAAGCTCCCAGGCCAGGCCCTCTGGCTGGCCCTGCACCTGCGTATGCATCCTGGGAGCTGCAGCCCTGAGGCACTCCGGGCAGGGGGCCTGGGCCCCGCTCTGGCCCAGAGCCAGGGGGCGTCTCCAGCCGGAGAGGAAGGCAAACATCCCTTTGTCTGCGGCCTCGGCTTCTACTCGAGGGTCTCAGGGGACAAAAGCCAGGTGGGCCGACGAGCCTGCAGGCTGTCTAGACGGCCCCGCCTGTTGGGGAGGACGAGGACGCACAGTGTGGCGGACGGGAGCCTGCGGAGGGGCCGGAGCTGGGGCACGGAGCCCGGCCGTGGTTCTGCCCTGCCGCCCTTCTCCTGCCCCGACTTGGCCCTGCGCGAGGTCACCTCCTCCAGGAAGCCAGCAGGATGTGGCTTCCCTCCTGTCTCCCCCACTGGCCTCAGAGCCCCTCCAGCGGGCCTGTGATGAGGAGCCACCTGTGAGACTTGATCTAAGGGGCTGGCAGGGGGTGATGCCCTGCTGTGGTCCAGTGTTGCCCAGCCTCTGCCACCGGCCATCAAGACCCCCTGTCCTGGGAACCGGTGGGCTTCATGCCTACTTCCGACCATTATCCCTCACACACCCCCACTTCCTCTCTGCACCCCAGCCCCCGGCAGCTTGTCGCCAGCCTCCATCCTCAGCACGTGGCATCCTCCCAGCCCCGCGCAAGTGTTCCTCACCCAGGTGTGCATGCCGTTGGAAACGCCCTGTGGCCTCCAGGCAGGCCCCCTCCTTGGAGCACCGCTCCCCTGGCCTCCTGTCTGTCCTCTCCAGACCTGCCGGGGACCCGGTCATCACCCCATTCTTACTCCACCAGCCCCGCTGGGATTTAGCCCTTCAGGGCCATTTTCTCCGGGCACCCAGGCTTCTCACGTGCTCACAGCTCTCTGCTTATTCAGGATTACCTTCTTGCCCTGGGCAATAAAGATGCAGAAACAGGAACACCTCTAGCAACACTCTTGGCCCGGGGCTCTGTCCTCTACCACAGTGTGGGGCAATGCCCCAGGAGCCCAGGTCCCGCAGCAATGGTGCCACACACAAGGCCCCAGCCAGTCCACGGACGTGCCTGCTGCGTGGGCCCCAGTTAGAGCTTGGAGAGTTTGAACCTCGGACTTTTAACAAACTGACTGATACACTAACTAATCACTGAGCCCTGGGACGAGGACAACGCACGATCCCCTCCACAGAAAGTGTCAGAGGCCTGGAGAAGTTACTTCATAGCAGGCAAACCACAAGCAGATAAAACCAACTGAAGTGGAGCCCTCGAAAAGAGGCATTCGCTGGTACGAAAGAAACATTTCTGCTGAGAGATAGAAGAGATGTAATGGTTTTGTAAGAAAAAAAATACAGCAGAGAAGTAAAGCATCCTTCAGAAAGGATCTATTAATTCAAGGAACGACTGACTCTGAAACAAGAAGTGAAAGACGGCTGATAAGTCCCCCTCCACCCCGCAAGATCAGGTGACCCCCCCCCAAAAGCTCAGTCCCTGCTGACCCAGAACAGAGCCCTCTCCTGAAGAAGAGAACAGGACCTGGGACCTTGTCTTGCACCCTGCACAAGGTCCTGTGTGAACAAAGGCCACTGGGGGATAAAAAGGAGAAGGGGGCAGCTGAGGATGAGACGGTTAGACAGCATCATCGACTCAGTGGACCCGAATCTGAGCAAACTCCAGGAGGTCGTGGAGGACAGGGAAGCCTGGCGTGCTGTGCGCCACGGGGCCAAAGAGCTGGACATGATTGAGCAGCTAAGCTGCCACCAGCAGCCCCACCGTAAGGCCACGGGGACCGCAAGAATAATGCCAGGCTCTGCAGCAAGTCTCAACAGACTTTTGAGAATTGATCATCTAAGTATGTTCTCTCACTAAAAAATAAGTTCACTAAAACCCAGTAACAATAGTTGGTAAGAACACCCTTAGATGCTTGCAAGTCAAGCAGCATCGTGAGTTCTAAACAACCTATGGATTGAAGGTGGCCCAATAAGAATGACGGCTGACTTCTCCTTGGAAATAACAGTGGCTGGAAGCTGATAGGAGGGCATCCTTCCAGAGCAACAGCCACCGCCAGCAGAGCTGAGACGAACAGGAGCAGAGCGCCAGAAGCAGCGATTACAAAGGCAAACCCGGAGGAAAGACATTTCCATTTTCTTCGTTTCTCTCAAAGAACGATTAACTGTTTACAGCCAAAAAAGGACTTGACCGCTGGTCCAGTGGTTAAGAATCCTTCTGTCAAGGCCGAGGATGCGGGTTCCAGCCCTGGTCCGAGCAGACTCTACATGCTGTGGAGCAGCTAAGCCCGTGCACCCCAACCGCAGAGCCCGTGCGCCCTGGAGCCAGCGCTCTGCGGCAGGAGGCAGCGCGGCGAGACGCCCTCAGACCGTGACGGGGAGCGGGCCCTGCTCGCCGCAGCCCGAGCAAGCCTGTGCAGCAGTGCAGACCCAGAGCGGACAAAAGCAAGCGCATCAGGGAGCGAGACGGAGCACCGGCCACGAGGGCGCGCGGCGGGGCGGCGGGGCGGCGGGGCGGTGGGCGCGGGGCGGCGGGCGCGGTGGGCACACACGGCACGAATTGCGCCGCCCACCGGGGAGAAATGGAACCAGAACGTTCTGAAGTCCTCACGGTTCAGCCATTTCCGAACAAAACCTTTGCTCGAGTCCTGAGAACCACAATGTCAATTTCCAAAAGAAAGTATTTGTTTCAGCTGTAAGTTGCTCGGGCAGACACTGAAGCCCAAATTCACATTTTTGTTCATGACACTCATCAGATCAGTGTTGTCACACACAAAAGAAATAAAGCTCTTACACCTCACATTGAGCTCTACGATGTTAACTCAAAATAGATTCTGGTAAGTTAAGGACGAGACTATAATATTTTAAAAAGCCGCAAGAAATATAACGGTAGAAGGTGAAAAGACAACGTGTGTGCGCACACTCAGTCGTGCCCAACTCTTTGTGGCCCCACGGACTCCTGCCAGGCTCCTCTGTCCATGGAGCTTTCTAGGCGTGAATGCTGGGCAGGGCTGTCATTTTCTCCTCCAGGGGTTCTTTCCAACCCAGGCACTGAATCTGCGTCTTTTGTATCTCCTGCATTGGCAGGCAGCTTCTTGACCACCACACCACCTGGGAAGCCCAAAAAGTCCACAGAGGTATTCAGACTACATATTGAAAAATACTTAACCAATTATTGGCAAGAATGTGGAATAAGCGTCCAGCCCTTTGCGACCCCATCTCCTCTGTCAGTGGGATTCTCCAGACAAGAATTCCGGAGTGGGGTGCTGTGCCCTCCTCCGGGGCGTCTTCCCAACCCAGGGGTTGCCTGTAGAGTGGAATAAACAACTCTTTCGGAGATGGAGGAAACGTCATATCTCAATCACACTGGTGGTTTTGTGAGTGTAAACGTTTGTTAAAACTCATTGACTCAGAGCTTGAAACGAATTAATCTTATGGTGTGTGAATTATATCTCGATAAAGTTTACTTTAAAAGAAGAAAAAAGTTAATTGAAAAGAAACCAGGAAAGAGGAACAAAGAGCAGGTGCGTAAGACACGAGACAAGCAGAGGCGAGAGGCTTCAGCCCGGCTCGCCAGTCACATAACAGGGCTGAAGCTACGGCAGGAGAAAGCCTTTCTGAGCTGGAGCGGGGTGTGAGTTTGCTCCTTTATTGAGAACCTGACCTGTCTTTTTCCACTGAGCAAAAGTCACAAGAACAGACAAAGCCCTTGCTCTCATGGGAAATAAAGTACAGTGGGATCGTCATTTTCTGGTTCTACAGTCTCATTAATCAGTATATAACTGAAAAAGGAACATAACCCTATGGGAACGTTCTTCCTGGGAGGTGAGCCACCTGAAGCAGAGAGCAGCAGAGAAGGTGTCCCTAACCGGGTGCTGGAGGCCCAAACAATTCGGCTGGAGTGGCAGAGGACAGGGCCTCTGAACACTGCTCAGTCCAAGGGTTATTATTTCTATTCTTTTTTTTTTTTTAACAATTTTTTGATGTGGACCATTTTAAAGTCTTTATTGAGTTTTGCTACAATATTGTTTCTCTTTAATGTTTTAAATGCATGAGGCATAGGGATCTCAGCTCCCTGACCAGGGGTTGAACCCACACCCCCTGCCATGGACGGCAAAGTCTTAACTGCTTCAAGCTCTTAGACCATGAGGGAATCCCCAAGGATCAGAAAGAATAAGTACTCCCCATGTACTTTTCCTGGAAACTAAAAGGACTCAAAGACATGCTTGGAGAAGATACAATCAAGAAACAATCTCTGTGGACGTCCTTGGCTGTCCATTGTTTGGGCCTCTGCCTTCCCAGTGCCTGGGGCAAGGGTTCGTCCCCTGGATGAGAAATAAGATCCACAAGCCACATGGAGTGGCCTAAAACAAAATTCCTAATAAACTTTCAAATTCTGTTAAAAAAAAAAATTGCAGCTTGAATAGGATGCTCGAGAATGAGGAAGCTGCGATCTGAGGAGGCCAGCGGGGGCCCTGGAGCACTCCAGCTTGGGCGTCACTCAGATGGCCGTGTGCTGTGGCAACCGCCCTGAGTGCAAAGATGACAAATAGCTCTTGCGGAACAGACACAAGGGGTGCAATTGTTATCACCATCCAGAGTGGACGTTCCAGAATAATGCCTGGAAGCACAGCAGGGTGGTGGTTTTTCTGCCATCCACAGTGGTGAGTCAGTATCGTTGGAAGAAAAAGATAGTGTCGATGGTGAGGTGGAACTACAGAGTGAGTGCCCACAAGGCAAAAAAAGCAGCGCAAACATGAGCCCAGCGGCGAGAGAAGCCAGGCTGGAGGGAGAAGCAGAGACGCACGCAACACGGCCCGGGGAGCCCACTCTCACCCGTGACCACAAAGGCACGGCCAGCCTCGCCTGAGCACGAAGCTGCCCGTCAGGCTGAAAGGGGACAAAGGCCCCCACAGGCTGACCGCATGCTTTAAAACCCGTGCCACAGCACCCGAATGTTCGTTGCAGCACTATTTACAACGCCGTTTTCATGGAACCACGTAAATGTCCATCAGCAGAGAAGTGGACAAGGAAGACGTGGCCCATCCGAACGGTGGGCTACCACTCCACCACGAGACGGAGCGAGGTTGTGGAGCCAGCAGCCGCATGGACGAACCCAGAGAGTACACCGACTGAAGCAAGTCAGGCAGAGAGGAGAAATACCGTTGGACACCCATCACATGTGGAATCTAAAAAGAAACGATACGAGTGAGCTTAGAAAGCAAAAAAGGCCTCACAGACTTAGAGAACCGGCTTACGGTCGCTGGGGGGGAAGGCTGGGGGGACGGGTAGCTAGGGTGCTGGGGATGGGCGTGTACACACGCTGGTTTAAAATGTGCTGCTGCACAGTGCTGGGAACGCTGCTCCGTGCCCTGTGGCAGCCTGGACGGCAGGGGAGTTTGGGAGAGAATGGGTACATGTGTATGTGGGGCCGAGGCCCTTAGCTGTTCCCCTGACGCAGCCGCAGCATTGTTGATCGGCTACACCCCGATAAAAAAGAAAAAGTTTAAATAAGGAAGCAAAAGCCCAGGCCACAGAAAAGTCAGAGGGGAAAGGCGACACAGAGTTGACAGAGGTCGGAAGCAGAGTCACGGCAACGGCATCAGTCAGCCGAAGAGCAGGGTGAGAACAGGACAGAGGGGGGGTCTGGCTCAGCCGCCCATCCTGAGTGTCCCTGATAGAACCAGAGACGGAAAATCAACAAGGACGCAGAGACCTTAGTACCGTCCAGCAACAGGATCTAGTTACCATGTACAGAGCACTCCACCCAGCAGAAGCAGAGCGCGCGGTTCCGGTGCCCACAGAAGATACACAGCGGGATGGGCTGTGTCCTGGGACACAAAGCAAATTTAGCAAACTCAGTGTGGCTGAAACCACGCGGAGTCTGTCCTCTGACCACATAGCCAGAGAATCAGATTAGGAACCAGTAAGCGAAAGTTCACAGGGAGACCTCCACAGGCTCAGAACTACATTTCTAAATAATTCATGGAGCAGCGAGGAAGCCTTGAGGGAAAGACAGAGAGACATGCGACTCGCTGAAATGCAATGATTTGATGCCCCCTATCACAGTCGAGGGGCAGAGCTGAAGCAGCGCTGGGGGAGTGTTACACCAGCAGGTGCACACCCTAGGTAAGAGGGCGCGTCTCAGATCAGGACACGAAGCTCCCACCTCAGAACCTAGGAAGAGAGGAGGACAGACAGACTCGGGTCAGGAGGGAGAGTAAGCAGAGACAGCAGCAGATTTCAGTGAGATTGAAAACAGGAACGAAGTGAATTTTAGTTCATTCAAGTGAAGGAAAGGAAAGGAAAAATGTCAATAAAATTAGCAAAACTCTGGAAAGTCTGCAAGGAAGAAAGAGAGAAGACCTGAGCTGCCAATATCAGAAATGAAAGAGAGGCTGTCAGTACAGACCCCACGGTCACAGAAAGGATAAGGGGCAAGTGCTGGAAACGACAGACAGAGGTGACCACTTAGACGAAACGCACAACTTCTTCAAAAGACTCCAGCTGCACAACTCAAGGCAGACAGTTTGTGCAGCCTTATAGCCACTAAGAAAGTTAGATGCATGATTTTAAACTCCAAAACGTGAACCTGGGGTCAGACGGCTCCGGGGAAGAATTTTTTCAAACTTTTAAAGCATTGGCACCAAGTCGGCACAATTTCTTCCAGAAAATGGCAGAGCAGGGACCCCAATTCATTTCACAAAGCTAGTGTTACCCAGGTAGGTAATCATGGAGACAGCACACACAAAGACTAAAAACCAGCTCTCAAGACTGCGGGTCAACGTCTCTGATAAATATAGACACAAAAATGTGTCGTAAGGCAACAGCACGCAGAGTCTGTTGGTACATAAAGAGAACTGTACCGTATGGCCAGGTGGGGGACGTAAGAGACGCCAGGCTGGTTCAACGTTGAAAAGTTGATGAAATCAACTCTATTAACAGGCCAAAGGGGAAAAATCACAGGAGCTTATCAGCTGATGCAGAAAAAACTCTTGACAAAGTTCAACATCCGTTCATGATAAACGCTCTCAGAGAAATAAGAATAAAGGGAGCTTCCTCAGCTGGATGAAGGCCATCTACAAAAGGCTGTATTCTAGCACTGAACTTTGCAGGGAGAGGGGAACGCTGGGAACCAGAGAAGGAAAGCCATCTCATCACTCTTGTTCAACAGGCCTGGACATTCTGGTCCATGCGATAAGGGGAGGGAAGGAAGTGAGCGTCCAGGTTGGATGAAATGAAGCTGACTCTACTTGCTAATAACACAAACATCTGCACAGAAAACTCCAAATAATGTTAGAAACCTGCAAGCACGAATAAGCCAATTCTGCAAGTTCCAAGGATACAAGATACACATATAGCCGTGAGTTGAGGCTGTACATCTTAGCGATGAGCAGGCTGTCACTGACCACTGGATTCAGGTCACAATATCGCCGGCTTCCCCGGTGGCTCAGGGGTGTGGAATCCGCCTGCCAGTCAGGGTCAGTCCCTGATCCAGGAGGAGCCCACAGACTGTGGATCGGCTAAACTCATGCACCGCAGCTATTGAACCTGTGTCCTAGAGCCTGGGAGCCTCAACTCCTGAGCCCACGGGCCCTGGAGCCTGCCCTCCACAACCAGAGAAGCCAGTGTGCCCACAGCTAAAGAGAAATTTGTGCGAAATGAAGACCAGCACAGCCATAAGCCAGGAAACAAAATGATACAAAGAACACAGTGCCCTTAGCAATTGCTCAAGCGACTGAAACAGTTAGGTGCAGATCTAACAAAGCATACATAGGACTCGCGTGCTGAAATCTACAAAACACTGATGAAAGAAGTCAAAGAGGATCTGCAGAGACGGAAATGTTCTTGAAGTCAGCTGGCTGCTCACCTGAAGGGTCCAATGCTAAGAGACAGATGTGGGGTAAACAGAAANTGGGAACGTTCTTCCTGGGAGGTGAGCCACCTGAAGCAGAGAGCAGCAGAGAAGGTGTCCCTAACCGGGTGCTGGAGGCCCAAACAATTCGGCTGGAGTGGCAGAGGACAGGGCCTCTGAACACTGCTCAGTCCAAGGGTTATTATTTCTATTCTTTTTTTTTTTTTAATGATTTTTTGATGTGGACCATTTTAAAGTCTTTATTGAGTTTTGCTACAATATTGTTTCTCTTTAATGTTTTAAATGCATGAGGCATAGGGATCTCAGCTCCCTGACCAGGGGTTGAACCCACACCCCCTGCCATGGACGGCAAAGTCTTAACTGCTTCAAGCTCTTAGACCATGAGGGAATCCCCAAGGATCAGAAAGAATAAGTACTCCCCATGTACTTTTCCTGGAAACTAAAAGGACTCAAAGACATGCTTGGAGAAGATACAATCAAGAAACAATCTCTGTGGACGTCCTTGGCTGTCCATTGTTTGGGCCTCTGCCTTCCCAGTGCCTGGGGCAAGGGTTCGTCCCCTGGATGAGAAATAAGATCCACAAGCCACATGGAGTGGCCTAAAACAAAATTCCTAATAAACTTTCAAATTCTGTTAAAAAAAAAAATTGCAGCTTGAATAGGATGCTCGAGAATGAGGAAGCTGCGATCTGAGGAGGCCAGCGGGGGCCCTGGAGCACTCCAGCTTGGGCGTCACTCAGATGGCCGTGTGCTGTGGCAACCGCCCTGAGTGCAAAGATGACAAATAGCTCTTGCGGAACAGACACAAGGGGTGCAATTGTTATCACCATCCAGAGTGGACGTTCCAGAATAATGCCTGGAAGCACAGCAGGGTGGTGGTTTTTCTGCCATCCACAGTGGTGAGTCAGTATCGTTGGAAGAAAAAGATAGTGTCGATGGTGAGGTGGAACTACAGAGTGAGTGCCCACAAGGCAAAAAAAGCAGCGCAAACATGAGCCCAGCGGCGAGAGAAGCCAGGCTGGAGGGAGAAGCAGAGACGCACGCAACACGGCCCGGGGAGCCCACTCTCACCCGTGACCACAAAGGCACGGCCAGCCTCGCCTGAGCACGAAGCTGCCCGTCAGGCTGAAAGGGGACAAAGGCCCCCACAGGCTGACCGCATGCTTTAAAACCCGTGCCACAGCACCCGAATGTTCGTTGCAGCACTATTTACAACGCCGTTTTCATGGAACCACGTAAATGTCCATCAGCAGAGAAGTGGACAAGGAAGACGTGGCCCATCCGAACGGTGGGCTACCACTCCACCACGAGACGGAGCGAGGTTGTGGAGCCAGCAGCCGCATGGACGAACCCAGAGAGTACACCGACTGAAGCAAGTCAGGCAGAGAGGAGAAATACCGTTGGACACCCATCACATGTGGAATCTAAAAAGAAACGATACGAGTGAGCTTAGAAAGCAAAAAAGGCCTCACAGACTTAGAGAACCGGCTTACGGTCGCTGGGGGGGAAGGCTGGGGGGACGGGTAGCTAGGGTGCTGGGGATGGGCGTGTACACACGCTGGTTTAAAATGTGCTGCTGCACAGTGCTGGGAACGCTGCTCCGTGCCCTGTGGCAGCCTGGACGGCAGGGGAGTTTGGGAGAGAATGGGTACATGTGTATGTGGGGCCGAGGCCCTTAGCTGTTCCCCTGACGCAGCCGCAGCATTGTTGATCGGCTACACCCCGATAAAAAAGAAAAAGTTTAAATAAGGAAGCAAAAGCCCAGGCCACAGAAAAGTCAGAGGGGAAAGGCGACACAGAGTTGACAGAGGTCGGAAGCAGAGTCACGGCAACGGCATCAGTCAGCCGAAGAGCAGGGTGAGAACAGGACAGAGGGGGGGTCTGGCTCAGCCGCCCATCCTGAGTGTCCCTGATAGAACCAGAGACGGAAAATCAACAAGGACGCAGAGACCTTAGTACCGTCCAGCAACAGGATCTAGTTACCATGTACAGAGCACTCCACCCAGCAGAAGCAGAGCGCGCGGTTCCGGTGCCCACAGAAGATACACAGCGGGATGGGCTGTGTCCTGGGACACAAAGCAAATTTAGCAAACTCAGTGTGGCTGAAACCACGCGGAGTCTGTCCTCTGACCACATAGCCAGAGAATCAGATTAGGAACCAGTAAGCGAAAGTTCACAGGGAGACCTCCACAGGCTCAGAACTACATTTCTAAATAATTCATGGAGCAGCGAGGAAGCCTTGAGGGAAAGACAGAGAGACATGCGACTCGCTGAAATGCAATGATTTGATGCCCCCTATCACAGTCGAGGGGCAGAGCTGAAGCAGCGCTGGGGGAGTGTTACACCAGCAGGTGCACACCCTAGGTAAGAGGGCGCGTCTCAGATCAGGACACGAAGCTCCCACCTCAGAACCTAGGAAGAGAGGAGGACAGACAGACTCGGGTCAGGAGGGAGAGTAAGCAGAGACAGCAGCAGATTTCAGTGAGATTGAAAACAGGAACGAAGTGAATTTTAGTTCATTCAAGTGAAGGAAAGGAAAGGAAAAATGTCAATAAAATTAGCAAAACTCTGGAAAGTCTGCAAGGAAGAAAGAGAGAAGACCTGAGCTGCCAATATCAGAAATGAAAGAGAGGCTGTCAGTACAGACCCCACGGTCACAGAAAGGATAAGGGGCAAGTGCTGGAAACGACAGACAGAGGTGACCACTTAGACGAAACGCACAACTTCTTCAAAAGACTCCAGCTGCACAACTCAAGGCAGACAGTTTGTGCAGCCTTATAGCCACTAAGAAAGTTAGATGCATGATTTTAAACTCCAAAACGTGAACCTGGGGTCAGACGGCTCCGGGGAAGAATTTTTTCAAACTTTTAAAGCATTGGCACCAAGTCGGCACAATTTCTTCCAGAAAATGGCAGAGCAGGGACCCCAATTCATTTCACAAAGCTAGTGTTACCCAGGTAGGTAATCATGGAGACAGCACACACAAAGACTAAAAACCAGCTCTCAAGACTGCGGGTCAACGTCTCTGATAAATATAGACACAAAAATGTGTCGTAAGGCAACAGCACGCAGAGTCTGTTGGTACATAAAGAGAACTGTACCGTATGGCCAGGTGGGGGACGTAAGAGACGCCAGGCTGGTTCAACGTTGAAAAGTTGATGAAATCAACTCTATTAACAGGCCAAAGGGGAAAAATCACAGGAGCTTATCAGCTGATGCAGAAAAAACTCTTGACAAAGTTCAACATCCGTTCATGATAAACGCTCTCAGAGAAATAAGAATAAAGGGAGCTTCCTCAGCTGGATGAAGGCCATCTACAAAAGGCTGTATTCTAGCACTGAACTTTGCAGGGAGAGGGGAACGCTGGGAACCAGAGAAGGAAAGCCATCTCATCACTCTTGTTCAACAGGCCTGGACATTCTGGTCCATGCGATAAGGGGAGGGAAGGAAGTGAGCGTCCAGGTTGGATGAAATGAAGCTGACTCTACTTGCTAATAACACAAACATCTGCACAGAAAACTCCAAATAATGTTAGAAACCTGCAAGCACGAATAAGCCAATTCTGCAAGTTCCAAGGATACAAGATACACATATAGCCGTGAGTTGAGGCTGTACATCTTAGCGATGAGCAGGCTGTCACTGACCACTGGATTCAGGTCACAATATCGCCGGCTTCCCCGGTGGCTCAGGGGTGTGGAATCCGCCTGCCAGTCAGGGTCAGTCCCTGATCCAGGAGGAGCCCACAGACTGTGGATCGGCTAAACTCATGCACCGCAGCTATTGAACCTGTGTCCTAGAGCCTGGGAGCCTCAACTCCTGAGCCCACGGGCCCTGGAGCCTGCCCTCCACAACCAGAGAAGCCAGTGTGCCCACAGCTAAAGAGAAATTTGTGCGAAATGAAGACCAGCACAGCCATAAGCCAGGAAACAAAATGATACAAAGAACACAGTGCCCTTAGCAATTGCTCAAGCGACTGAAACAGTTAGGTGCAGATCTAACAAAGCATACATAGGACTCGCGTGCTGAAATCTACAAAACACTGATGAAAGAAGTCAAAGAGGATCTGCAGAGACGGAAATGTTCTTGAAGTCAGCTGGCTGCTCACCTGAAGGGTCCAATGCTAAGAGACAGATGTGGGGTAAACAGAAAGGCAGCTTTACTGAGGAAGCTGGCAGCCCTGGAGGAAAGGGGAACTCACGTCCCAAAGAACCAACTCCCCAGCTGCCAGTAAGAGGGCGAGCGGTTTTCAGGGACTGTTCAGGGTGCACACGTGGGCGAGGGGCCGAAGGTGGGAGCAGCTGAGTCGGCGCCGACCTCTTCGTGAGAGTGGCCACGTAGTGGTCTCACGGGCATGATCTTGTTTTAATTTTAAAGTTAACCTTCAACTCCACGGTCATTTTTTTTTTCTTCTTCCTGTTTCCTTGAGGCCAGTTCTTAGGACCGTGCAAGCTGGAACAGCCTCTGTGATGACTAACATCTGATCATCCTGCAACTGGCCCTCTCCAGTTTCAGCATCTACGAAACAGCTCAGGGGATATTAGCTACAGCCCCTGAGGAGGAACAAAAGATCCCTGACTTTGTTCTACGGCGAAACTATTATTTTGTCCTGCTTGACTGTTTCCCTTTGCTTTTGCATTTTCTCACTTCTCAGATCAAATTTATCATTTGGAACTCAAGGAATGTCTAGGAGGCTAGTTTTCCGACAAGCAAGAGGAAAATGAGGACGGGACTGAGGTCTTTCAGACTGTGGGGACTGAAGGCCCCACAGGGTCCTGTTCTCTTAAAGACGTGCCCTGTTCATGCCCTGGAGGACTTGGCAGAGTAAGCCTGTCAGTTCTGCCCAAATCAACACACAAGTGCAATGCAGCTCCTACCGCATCGCAGCAGGAAGCTTGGTAGACACAGACAGGATTACTCCAAAACTCTCGGGCAGAGATGGAGGGGCTGAGCAGCCAGAGCAGCTTTGGAAGAGAACAAGGGGGGAGCAGTCACTGTGCCCGATTCTGACGCTTCCTGTGCAGTTGGATGGCGAGAACCGCGTGACGGCGGCTGTTGCCAGTTGCTCACTCGGGTCTGACTCTCTGTGACCCCACGGACTGCCGCTCGGCAGGCTTTCCTGTCCTTCACCATCTCCCGGAGCTTTGCTCAGACTCTTGTCCGTTGAGTCGGGGGTGCCATCCAACCATCTCATCCTCTGTCGCCCCCTTCTTCTTCTGCCTTCAGTTTTTCCCAGCTGCTGCTGCTGCTAAGTCGCTTCTGTCGTGTCTGACTCTGTGCGACCCCATAGATGGCAGCCCACAGGGCTCCCCCTACCCTGGGATTCTCCAGGCAAAAACACTGGAGTGGGTTGCCATTTCCTTCTCCAATGCATGAAAGTGAAAAGTGAAAGCGAAGTCGCTCAGTCGTGTCCGACTCTTAGCGACCCCACGGACTGCAGCCCACCAGGCTCCTCCATCCATGGGATTTTCCAGGCAAGAGCACTGGGGTGGCATGCCACTGCCTTCTCCCATCTTTCCCAGCATCAGGGTCTTTTCCAATGAGGGGCATTTTGCATCAAATGGCCAAAGTATTGGAGCTTCAGCTTCAGCATCAATCCTTCCAATGAATATTCAGGACCAATGTCCTTTAGGATGGACTGGTTTGATCTCCTTGCAGTCCAAGGGACTCTCAAGACTCTTCTCCAACACCACAGTTCAAGAGCATCAATTCTTCGGTACTCAGGTTTCTTTACAGTCCAACTCTCACATCCATACATGACCACTGGAAAAACCACAGCTTTGACTATATGGACCTAATCAGAAGAGTAAGGTCTCTGCTTTTTAATACACTATCTAGGTTGGTCATAGCTTTTCCTCCAAGGAGCAAGCGTCTTTTAACTTCATGGCTGCAGTCGCCATCCACAGTGATTTTGGAGCCCAAGAAAATAAAGTCTCTCACTGTTTGCATGGTTTCCCCATCTATTTGTCATGAAATGATGGGACCAGATGCCATGATCTTAGTTCTTGAATGCTGAGTTTTAAGCCAGCTTTTTAACTCTCTTCTTTCACCCTCATCAAAAGGCTCTTTAGTTCCCCTTTGCTTTTGGCCATTAGGGTGGTGTTATCTGCATATCTGAGGTTGCTATGTTTCCTGGCAGTTTTGATTCAAGCTTGAGCTTCATCCAGCCCAGCATTTTACATGATATATTCTGCACAGAAGTTAAATAAGCAGAGTGACAATATATAGCCTTGACAAACTCTTTTCCCAAATTTGAAGCAGTCCATTGTTCCATGTCTGGTTCCAACTGTTGCTTCTTGACCTGCATACAAGCTTCTCAGGAGGCAGGTAAGGTGGTTTGGTATTCCCACCTCTTGAAGAATTTTCCATAGTTTGTTGTGATCTGCAAAGTCAAAAGCTTTGGTGTAGTCAATGAAGCTGAAGTAGATGTCTTTTCTGGAATTCCCTTGCTTTTTCTATATCCAGTGAATATTGGCAATTTGATCTGTAGTTCTTCTGCCTTTTCTAAATCCAGCTTGAACATCTGGAAGTTCTTGGTTCACCTACTGTTGAAACCTTACATGGAGAATTTTGAGCATTAATTTGTTAGCACTTGAAATGAGTGCAGTTGTGTGGTAGTTCAAACAGTCTTTGTCACTGCCCTTCTTTGGGATTAGGATAAAAACGGACCTTTTCCAGTTCTGTGGCCTTTGCTGAGTTTTCCAAATTTACTGGCATATTGAGTGCAGCACTTTAACAGCATCATCTTCTAGGAGAAAGGAGCAGCGACCCCACAAGAGACTGAACCAAACTTGCCTGTGAGTGTTGGAGTCTTCGGTGGAGGTGGGGGTCTGCGGCTGCCTGCCGTGTGTGGGCTCGGGGGCGCTGGCAGCAGCAGTCTTTGCAGAAGGTTGCCATTGCCCCTACCCTAGTTTGGCCTCAAGCCAAACTACAAGGAGGGAACACAGCCCCACCCATCAGAAGAAAACTGGATTAAAGATTTAACGAGCATGACCTTGCCCACCGGAGCAAGACCCAGTCTTCCCAGCAGCCAGTCCTTCCCATCAGGAAGCTTGCACAAGCCTCTTATCCTCGTCCGCCAAAGGGCAGACAGAATGAAAACTACGATCACAGAAAACCAACCAAAATGGTCACACGGATCAAAGCCTTGTCTGACTCAGTGAAACCAGGAGCCGTGCTGTGTAGGGCCACCCGGGACGGACGGGTCACGGTGGAGAGTCCCGACAAAACGCGGTCCCTGGAGAAGGGAATGGCCAGCCACGTCAGCACTCTTGCCTTGAGAGCCCCATGAACAGCGTGCGAAGGCACAAAGAAAGCGCCTATACAAAGAAACAAAGAGAACACAGCCACTGAGGGGGCACATTTGCAAACCTCATACTCACCAAAGGATTAGTACCTAGAATGCAGAACAAACACTCAAAATTCAACTTTAAAGATCAAACAGTCCAATTAGAAAATGGGAAAAAGATTTGAAGAGCCGCTTCTCTGAAGACATGGAGGCAAAGAGGCACGTGAGAAGACGCTCAGCATCACCAGCCTGGCTGTTGCTGGTGCACAGCCTCTCGGCCGTGCCTGACTCTTTATGACCCCATGGACTGCAGCACGCCAGGCTTCTCTGTCCTTCACTGTCTCCCAGAGTTTCCTGAAACTCATGTCCATTGAGTCGGTGATGCCGTACAAGCATCTCATCCTCTGTCGCCCCTTCTGCTCCTGCCTTTAGTCTTTCCCAGCCTCAGGGTCTTTTCCAGTGGTGGGCTTTTCTCATCAAATGGCCAAAGTGTTGGAGCTTCAGCTTCAGCGTCAGTCCTTCCAATGAACATTCAGGACTGATGTCCTTTAGGATGGACTGGTTTGATCTCCTTGCAGTCCAAGGGACTCTCAAGAGTCTTTTCCAACACCACAGTTCAAAAGCATCAATTCTTTGGTGCTCAGCTTTCTTTATGGCCAAAATTTCACATCCATATGTGACTACTGGAAACACCGTAGCTTTGACTATTTGGATCTTTGTTGGCAAAGTGATGTCTCTGCTTTTTAATACGCTGTGTAGGTTTGTCATAGCTCTTCTTTCAGAGGGAAATGCAAATTAAAACCATACTTGTCAGCCTGGCTAAGAAAACTGTGACGCCATATGCTGGTGAAGAGGAAGAGAAAGTGGCTTGCTCAGGCATTGCTAGTGGGAATGAAAACTAACACAGTCACTCTGATAACACTTTGTTGCCAAGTTTTTAAAAATCTAAATATGTAACTGCTGTTTAATGCAGAAACTGCACTCAGATATTTATTTATCCCAGAGAAATGAGAATAGATGTTCAGACCAAAGCCTGTGTACACGTCTTCACTGCAGCTTCATTCATAGCACCAAAACCTGGCCACAACCCAAATGTCCTTCCACAGGTGAAGAGATGGACACGCTGTGGCCCAGCCACACCCCGGAATCTCACCCGGCACTGAGAAGCAGGGAGCACGGAACAGTCTGAGCGAGTCTCCAGAGAATTACGCACAGTGAAAAGAGCCGGTCCGCAAAGGCTGTGTGGCACCCTGGAAACAACAGAATTACAGAACTGGAGGGCAGATGTGTGGTTGTCAGGGGCTGAGCAGGGGGAGGGAGTGAGAGCAGAGGCAGGGGCAGGCTCCTGCAGGGGCTGGAGAGGCTGAGTGTCTCGGCCGGCCGTGTCGGCAGCAGACATGCTGTGAGACGTTACCCCCAGGGAGGCTGGGAACCGGCGCCGGAGTCTTTCTGGATGACCTCTTAGAGCTTCAAGAGAATCTACAATTATCTCAAAATAAGAAGCTTAGTTGAAAACAAGAAACACCTCATAGGGCTTCCCTGGTAGCTCAGCGGTAAAGAATCCGCCTGCCAACTTGGGAGACACAGGTTTGATCCCTGATCTGGGAAGATCCCACGTGCTGTGGAGCAGCTAAGCCCCTGCCCCACAGCTGCTGAGCCTGTGTTCTGGAGGCCAGGACCCACAGCTACTGAGCTCACACGTCTCAACTACTGAAGCCGGTGCACCCTGGAGCCCGTGCTCTGCAACGAGAGAAGCCGCTGCAGGGAGAAGCCGTCTCACCACAACTGGAGAATGGCTCCTGCTGCGACTAGAGAGAGTTTATTTTCTCAGGCTCCAAAATCCTCTTTCAGGACTTGAAATAGCTCAGCTGGAATTCCATCACCTCCACTAGCTTTGTTCATAGCGGTGCGAACACCATCCTGGTTTATCCGTGTCCATAAGATCTTTTTTTTTTTTAATATAGTTCTTCTGTGTATTTTTGCCACTTCTTCTGAATATCTTCTCTTCTGTTAGGTCCATACCATTTCTGTCCTTTATTGTGTCCATTTTTGAAAAGGCAAAAAGATATGACACCAAATTATTTACCAGTATTTTCTCAACTTGAGAGTGGCAACTTTTGCTTCATTTTTCTCCCGTTAAGAAGAACCGTGTTGGCCTCTCCTTTGGGGTCGGCCTGCCCTCATGCCTCGGGAGTGCACCATCATTTGTTTACAGAATAAAACTGTGAGCTGTTAAAAAAAATTGTGTTACTATCTGTGTGACAAAGGGCTTCCCAGGTGGTGCTAATAGAAAAGAATCCACCTGCCAATGCGAGAGGCATGAGACGCACGTGTGACCCCTGGGTCGGGACGGTCTCCTGGAGGAGGGCACGGCAACCCACTCCAGGGTTCTTGCCTGGAGAATTCCATGGACAGAGGAGCCTGGCGGGCTACAGTCCACGGGGTCAATACAAGTCGGACACGACTGAAGCGACTTAGCACGCACGCACACTTGTGTATTTACCACGTGAACCACGTCCAAGTGTACAGCTCAGCTGCAGAGTGACCCGCGTCACTGTGCGTCTCGCCCACCATCCATCGCAGAATCCCAGCCGCCTGCTGAGCCCTCGCTCCCCTCCCCCACGGCCCCGGCCCCTGGCCCGCTTCCTGCGTCTGTGGCGGCGGCCCCTCCAGGGGCCTCCCGGGGGCAGTCAGACAGCGTCCAGCCTCGGTGGCCGGCATAGGTCAGCGGGCACCGCGTCCTGCAGGCTCCTCCTATGCCGAGTGCCCTTCCTGCGCGAGGCGGAGGGATGACGTCCCCATGTGGAGGGAGCTCCGTCCACGTCCCCTCGTCCGTCCATGGACCATGGACCCCTGGGCTGCTCTCCCTCTGGGTGACTGTGAAGACCCGCTGAGAGCACAGGGTGGGCGCATCTCGCTGAAATCCTGCTCTCACGTCTTTTGGGGACACGTCTAGAGGCTCCCCGTTTCACACTGTGAAAGATACCTTGAAAATGTGCTAATGCATTTGCCCCCACCCCCGCTCCAATTGCTGACCCCTTCGTCCTGGGCTCAGCCGCTTAGCTGAACAGCTGACCCTGAGCAGGCCCCCTGCTGCTCAGCACTTGGCCGTGTTCTCCTGTCTTCTTAGAGGCTGATGGGGCAGCGATGGGGGCGCTTCCCTGTCCTGATGCAGGCAAGTGGCCTGGCAGCTCCCTGCCTGCGGATGGCAGTGCTCGGGGAGAGGCTGGCACAGAGCTCTGAGGGCAGAAGAGGGGCTTCTTCGAGGGTCAGCTGCTCCCTGGCCCCTGGCTGCCGAGGGTGCCTCCTCGGAATGGCCTCAGCGGACCATCCCTCCCTGGCCCTGGGAGGTGAGAGACGACTGCTGAGTGGGGCAGGGGCGCTGCAGAGGGAGGTGCGGGGGGGTGGGGGGTGGGCGGAGGCCTCTGGGCTTCCTGGGGCAGGTGGCATGAGGAGGCAGGCAGGGCTGAGAAGCTGGGCCCGGGGATGTGAGCGACCCCAGGGCTGGCACTGCCCCACCGAGCCCGGATGGAGCGGGGCCCAGCCGCGGGGCGCGGATGGGCAGGGGCAGCCACGGGCAGCGCTGCTGGAGCTGCGGGTCGGGGCTCAGGGCTTCGGCTGCCAGGCCAGCTCTCGGGAGGAATTCTGTTTGCCCAGTGACTCAGATGAACAAACACGTGCAGGAAGGTCCAAATCAGTGCAGCCCCGCCGCGAAACCAAATTTACTCTCCTCCCGCCCTGTGGGCATCTCTTGGTGTCTGCCTCCCAGGCCCCAGGGCCGGGCAGGAAGGTGAGGGCACCTTCCTCCTTATCAAGGAAGTCCCTGGGCTGGGAGAAACTCGGGGCCACCCTGCCCTTTCTGTCAACAGTGTGATAATTCCTGTAAGCTACCGGAGGTTCCCAGCGCCTCCTGCCAAGGTGGCACCCACTTCCTCTTCGCAGGCTTGAGGGGTTCCGTCCGTCTTTGTCCTGGAGTTGTCCCCTGCTGCACGGGAGACGCGGCAACCTTTCCCCAGACTGCTGGTTTCCCACCTGTGACATCAGGGCCCAGAGCAGCCCGTCTGGTGCGTGGCCGGGGGGCCGCACCCTTGGCCGCACAGGGTCCCCTCAGTCAGGCGTGGCCGCGGGTACCGGGTGCGGAGAATCTGGGTCGTGAGTTCAGACGCTGCCAGGCGAGGAAGGCGCTGCCCTTTTGACTGTCACAGTACAATCAGGCCCGCGGCGCTCAGTGACTCTGGACGCGTTAGGACGCACACAAAGTCAGAGGGGTGACACCGTGCGGCATCAGGAGGTCTCCTGGGGGGCCCATGAGGGTGGTGGGGGCTCTTCTGGGGACCAGACGCAGCTCGGGAGACGCTCCCCTGAAGTCCACTCTGTCCTGTGATCCTGATTTCCAGATGAGGCACAGAGAGGGTGATGTGCTTGCCAGGGACACACAGGGGCCAGGACACCACCTCCTCCCAGGGTCTGGAGCCCCTGGCCCTGGGTTCAGATCCTAGCCATCCCCTCTGAGGTCAGGTGCTTCCCACCCAGAAGTGGGGACGCCCATAGGCCCTACCTCTCGGGAGCTGTTGGTGTCCTGTGGACTGAATTACACGGTGAAGCCTCCAGCAAATGTACCTCACCCACCAGGGCCCCCTGATTGTGTCGGAGCAGCCGGCCATGTACTCAGGGCGTCCGAGACGGGCTTGGCAGAGTGTCCGCTGGGGAGACAGCCATCCACCTCCACTGTCTGGGCACCATCTGTGGCTGGTCCAGGCCTGTCCTTTTCCTCAGNCTGGGCTGCTCTCCCTCTGGGTGACTGTGAAGACCCGCTGAGAGCACAGGGTGGGCGCATCTCGCTGAAATCCTGCTCTCACGTCTTTTGGGGACACGTCTAGAGGCTCCCCGTTTCACACTGTGAAAGATACCTTGAAAATGTGCTAATGCATTTGCCCCCACCCCCGCTCCAATTGCTGACCCCTTCGTCCTGGGCTCAGCCGCTTAGCTGAACAGCTGACCCTGAGCAGGCCCCCTGCTGCTCAGCACTTGGCCGTGTTCTCCTGTCTTCTTAGAGGCTGATGGGGCAGCGATGGGGGCGCTTCCCTGTCCTGATGCAGGCAAGTGGCCTGGCAGCTCCCTGCCTGCGGATGGCAGTGCTCGGGGAGAGGCTGGCACAGAGCTCTGAGGGCAGAAGAGGGGCTTCTTCGAGGGTCAGCTGCTCCCTGGCCCCTGGCTGCCGAGGGTGCCTCCTCGGAATGGCCTCAGCGGACCATCCCTCCCTGGCCCTGGGAGGTGAGAGACGACTGCTGAGTGGGGCAGGGGCGCTGCAGAGGGAGGTGCGGGGGGGTGGGGGGTGGGCGGAGGCCTCTGGGCTTCCTGGGGCAGGTGGCATGAGGAGGCAGGCAGGGCTGAGAAGCTGGGCCCGGGGATGTGAGCGACCCCAGGGCTGGCACTGCCCCACCGAGCTCGGATGGAGCGGGGCCCAGCCGCGGGGCGCGGATGGGCAGGGGCAGCCACGGGCAGCGCTGCTGGAGCTGCGGGTCGGGGCTCAGGGCTTCGGCTGCCAGGCCAGCTCTCGGGAGGAATTCTGTTTGCCCAGTGACTCAGATGAACAAACACGTGCAGGAAGGTCCAAATCAGTGCAGCCCCGCCGCGAAACCAAATTTACTCTCCTCCCGCCCTGTGGGCATCTCTTGGTGTCTGCCTCCCAGGCCCCAGGGCCGGGCAGGAAGGTGAGGGCACCTTCCTCCTTATCAAGGAAGTCCCTGGGCTGGGAGAAACTCGGGGCCACCCTGCCCTTTCTGTCAACAGTGTGATAATTCCTGTAAGCTACCGGAGGTTCCCAGCGCCTCCTGCCAAGGTGGCACCCACTTCCTCTTCGCAGGCTTGAGGGGTTCCGTCCGTCTTTGTCCTGGAGTTGTCCCCTGCTGCACGGGAGACGCGGCAACCTTTCCCCAGACTGCTGGTTTCCCACCTGTGACATCAGGGCCCAGAGCAGCCCGTCTGGTGCGTGGCCGGGGGGCCGCACCCTTGGCCGCACAGGGTCCCCTCAGTCAGGCGTGGCCGCGGGTACCGGGTGCGGAGAATCTGGGTCGTGAGTTCAGACGCTGCCAGGCGAGGAAGGCGCTGCCCTTTTGACTGTCACAGTACAATCAGGCCCGCGGCGCTCAGTGACTCTGGACGCGTTAGGACGCACACAAAGTCAGAGGGGTGACACCGTGCGGCATCAGGAGGTCTCCTGGGGGGCCCATGAGGGTGGTGGGGGCTCTTCTGGGGACCAGACGCAGCTCGGGAGACGCTCCCCTGAAGTCCACTCTGTCCTGTGATCCTGATTTCCAGATGAGGCACAGAGAGGGTGATGTGCTTGCCAGGGACACACAGGGGCCAGGACACCACCTCCTCCCAGGGTCTGGAGCCCCTGGCCCTGGGTTCAGATCCTAGCCATCCCCTCTGAGGTCAGGTGCTTCCCACCCAGAAGTGGGGACGCCCATAGGCCCTACCTCTCGGGAGCTGTTGGTGTCCTGTGGACTGAATTACACGGTGAAGCCTCCAGCAAATGTACCTCACCCACCAGGGCCCCCTGATTGTGTCGGAGCAGCCGGCCATGTACTCAGGGCGTCCGAGACGGGCTTGGCAGAGTGTCCGCTGGGGAGACAGCCATCCACCTCCACTGTCTGGGCACCATCTGTGGCTGGTCCAGGCCTGTCCTTTTCCTCAGGGGACAGGGTTGGAGTGACCTGGCATTTGGGGTGCAGGCATCCGCCTCCAGGTTGGAGGTGTGCCCCACGTGTGAGGATGGAAGTCAGGTCTCCCCACTGCGGCCCCTTGAGGGCACCGGGCCTGTGGAGGGCGGCCTGGCTCCCAGCCATCTGGCCAGTCAGCTGTGCTCACCTCTTTGGCCTGGAGGGGCAGAGGCCAAGCCCCGAGTCCCACACGGGAAGGGCCGTGAACTGCCCTCTTTTGCTTCCCCGAAGCTGTACCTGTGCCCCCAGACAGACGATCCACCTTGGCAGGAAGCAGGGAGCATCGGGCCTGAGGACAGCTGACAGGACTACTTGGTGCCCCAAAGCTACTGCGGCGCAAGCCCCAGGCGCCTGCACTGGGACTGTGGCCGCCCCCCAAACTGGGAGGGGCCCCAGCGCTGGGCAGGCAGTGCTGAACCCAGTGTCCCCTGCCTTGATCACTTCGGTCAGAATCAGCTGGGCTGGGCTAGGCCAGGCCAGGGTCAAGATCAGGCTCGGGGTCAGGCAGCCCCGGGTCCAGAGGGGCGGATGGGTGGGCTGCGTGTCTGGGGAGAGAGCTGTGAGGACCGTGCTCCCCTCGGGTGCCCGGGGTGCCGCCCGCCCTGGGAGGAAAGTGCTGGGCCGGCTCCCTGACCCTGCTCCTGCTAGCTCCTTGCCCATCATGGGGCCCGGTTCTCAGCGGATCCTGGCTGGCAGGTGTTTCCCCATCATCTGGTCAGTCAGTCATAAGCACAGGGGCTGTCTGATGCTCACCTCCCATCCTGAATCGGAGCTGCCAGAGCGAGACTGGCCTGGCCTGCATCCTGCCCACGTCCCGCCACGGTCCTCTTGTCGCCATGGCAATCCATGGGAGCTCCAGTCAAGGCCAGATCCCAGGCCTCTGTCCACATAGGCACTGCCCTGCTGGACCCCGGCTCTCCGTCCACACAAGCACTGCTCTGCTGGACTCCAGTCAACCCACTGCTCATCAGGTCCAGGTTGGGGCTGGCACCAGCCCAGGGGCAGCTGACCCTGAGGAAGCAAGGCCTCTGGGACCACCGCCCTGCGCCAGCCACATCCCATGCTTAGCACCCTATGTGAGAACTGGACACGCAGCCCTGCTCCTGCCGTGGACTCCGTTTAGAGGGGGAGCCTGAGGCAGCCCCAGCTGGGCCCCTTCCCCGTGCGGCCCCTTGCTGAGTGTGCAGAAGACCCCAAGAGGAGGACGCTGGAGTTTAAGGGGTCCCCCTCCAGCCCCGACCCTTCCAGAGCCCCCACTGGGTGAAGGGGGAGGTCCCAGGGAAGAAGGCCCGGGTTCCCGGGCTGGGTCACTGGGCCACTCCGGCCCCAATGCCAGGCCCTCTCCCCGCGGGGTGATTCTTACGGGGCTCCCCTGCAAGGCAAGCCAACCCTGGGGTGGGGCATATGCTGGTGGCTCAGACCAGGCAGGGGGCGTGGGGGGCCCAGGCCTGTGCCCCCCACCAGCGGCGTGGACGCCAGTTGCCCTGCTGTCTCCCTGCCTGCCTGGGGTCACGAGGAGGGCGGGCTCACGCCACTGAAGCCTCCAGCCTCCTTCCCCGGCCTGAGCTCCGGCCCCCTGAGGCCGACCCTCAAGCCTCCCCCAAGGCACGAGCTGCCCACATCCAATACCGAAACCACAAAAGCCACAGCCCTGTGGAACCAGACGCGCCCCTTGGCCCGTCCCCTAGGGACCCCTTCCCCCCGCACAGCACCAGGTTGCCTGTGGCCCAGCTCTAGAGCCGGGCAGCTGCGCGGGGACGGTGGGGGCACAAGGCGGCAGCCGGTGTGCGGGGCCACCCCCACTGCACCCCTCAGCTGGGCCTGCGCGAGCGGCCACCAGCGCTCAGCACTCACTCACACTCACTCACTCACTCACACACTCACTTACACACTCATTCACCCACTCACTCATTCACACACTCACTCACTCACACACTCATTCACACACACACACTTACACACTCACTCACACATTCATTCACTCACACTCATTCACACACTCACTCACTCATTCACACACTCACTCACAGTCATTCACACACTCACACACTCACTCACATTCATTCACTCACACTCATTCACACACTCACTCACAGTCATTCACACACACACACACTCACACACTCACTCACTCACACACTCATTCACACACTCACTCATCCCTCAGCTGGGCCTGTGCAAGCAGCCACCAGTGCTCAGCACCCACTCACACTCACTCATTCACTCACACACTCATTCATTCATTCACTCACACACTCACTCACTCACACACACACTCACATACTCACGCATTCACACACACTCACTCGCCACGCCCCACCCTCACTCCTGTTCCGTGTGGTTTACAGGGTAAATCGAGGGCATAAGGAGGGAAAGGCTCTGGGACGGAAAGCTAGGTGCCCGGAAGGAACAGGACAGGCCCCGAGAGCCAGAAGCCGAAGCTCCAGTCCGCTCCCCGGGGCCCCTGAGCCAGGCCTGCCTCCGCGTCAGGGGCCCGGCCTGCTGCTCTGCCCCAGGGAGAGCCTCCAGGCCAGCCCCTGTGGCGGTGGAGCCGCCAGCTGCAGCCGCTGCGTGTGGCCACCGGGGCCTGAGGTCTAGCTCCAGCACCCAAGAGCCTGGTGGGCCCGGAGCCCACACACCCACGACCTGAGTGGGTGGCCATCACCAGCGTGCTTCCTCAGGCAGAGTCTGTTGTGGCCAAGACCACCAGGCCAGCGTCTGGGCCGGTTCACTCGGCATCGCCCCTGCCCCTCGAGGAAGACACAGGCCCACGTGGGCTGAGCTAGCCTGGGGCTGCTCACCGCCCCCGAGAGCACAGCCAGCCTCCCAGGCAGCACTGGTCCGGGGGGCAGGGTCCTGCCACTGGGAATGCCACCCTGAGCCCCTCTGCAGCGAGAGCGGGGCTGGCCCAGCAGCCCCGGCAGCAGGAAGGATGCCAGTGGCCTCCAGGCACAGGAGTCCAGGGTCGGCCTCACAGAAGCCTGCCCAGCAAAGGTTCAGGGCTGGGTGCCCAGCGAGAGGATGCCTGAGCCAGCGCTGAGGGACCCAGGAACCACGTCCCAGCTGCAGACACACCCATCTCTGCTGTCTTCAGCCGCGGGCCATCCCAAAGCCAGTGGCCACTGTTTACCTGGGCGAGGGGACCTGCAGGCGTGGCCCCGCCCTCCCACGTGAGGCCGGTGGGGCTGCAGCCAGCTCCAGGACTACAAAAGGCTCCTGCCGGCTCACAGCCGTCCTCAGAGGCTGCCCTGGGACCTTCTCCCACGCGCCATGGGTGTCGGCCAGAGGAGGCTGGCCCTGCTCTGGGCCCTGGCCCTCATGCTGGCCTGTGCCCAGAGCACAGGTAAGGTGCCCGCTGGCATCCCTAGGCAGGCCATGACCAGAGCCTGGAACCCCTGTCCCCCCTTAAGTCCTAGAGTGGCCCTGGGGCTAAGTGGGCAGCGAGCAGCTAGGAGGCCTCGCCCAGGGCTCTGAGAAGCTAAGGGTGTCCGTGGGCCACTCTTCCAGCTCGGTCCTGCTCCAGGAGATTGTGGGGTCGGGGAGGGGCTTTTGGGGCTGTAGGGTCCAGGTGGGGGTTGGGGAGGGGTCAGCCGTGCATCTGTGAGCCCCTGGCTGCAGGGTGCCGTCCTCAGAGGCCTCTCCCACCGGGGCTGGCATCTCCCGCCTGCTTCCCAGGGCACGGCCGGGCCCCGGATGTGTGTAGGGGCTGCTCGGCCCCCAGCTGTTGGTAGCTCAGGGACCATGCCATGCACCTGAGGTGCCCCTGCCCCAGGCAGCTTGCACGCCCTGGTCCCCAGCTTCCTGTGGCCGGCTGTCTGCAGTGCTCAGGCTGAGGCTGCCCGGGTGGGGGCTCCCTGGACGCGCCTCAGAGGCAAGGCCAGGCTCTTGGGGCGGCCTCTGGGCCAACTCTGCTGGTCCCTGGGCGCTGCCTGCCTGGCCTCTGTGGCGCTGAGCTGTGCGGTGTTGCCGAGCACCTTCGGGTGCAGCTCTGTCTGCACTCTTGGTCCCAGATCCCCAGCTGGCTCTGGAGGGGCTGAGCAAGCCCATGCCTCAGGGTCTGCCCCTCGGATGGGCTGCTGCCTGGCGGGTGCTCCTGCCTGTTCCCCTGTGCCCTGAGCAGGGAACCAGCGTCTGGTACCTGGTGGATGCTTGGTGTGCGTGAATGCACCATACATGAAGGAAAGGCCCCTGGAGAAGCTGGCTCAGGGCTGGGGGGCTCACCGGAGGGCATGGTTGAAGGAGCCGTGGCCCAGCGGAGGGCCGGGAGTGACTCAGAAGAGGGCCTCCCAGGCCCCTAGGCCCTGTGGAGAACTCCACCCTCCAGGCCTGCCCCCTTCCGTCGGTGTGTCCTTTGGGGCCAGCTCCAGCCCAGCACCCACTCCCCTTCCTGCAGGCCCGGCCCGGAACAACACTGCAGAGCTCAGCTTCGAGCACCCAGACCTCCCTCCTCCCCCTCAGGGGCCCAGCGGTGAGTGCGTCCCCCACCCGTCGGAGCCCCTGCCCCACTCCGGAGGCACCGCTCAGGCTACTCACCGTCTCCTGGTCTCACGGCGAGGCCACCGGCCGCAGAGCAAGGGCAGGCTCGGGGACACACCTCGGTCTGCTTGTCCCCTGACGGGGCTCCCTGGGAGGCACACCTGGGCCTGAGCTCAGCATGGAAGCATGGTTCGCAGCCACAGGTGTTGATTCAGGCATTTTTGGGATTCCGGAGCCGGGAACTCCCGGCTGCAAACAACATCAGGGCCACGTGGGCATGAGAGCTGACCTCCGCTGCTCGGCTGTGGGAACCTCTGCTGGCCCTGGTGCTCGAGGAGCAGCAGCGAGGCCAGACACACACCGCAGAGCCCAGAGCTCAGGAGCAGGCAGCCCTGCAGCGGTGGGCCCTCCTGGGGGTCAAGCTGGGGGTGGGCGGAGGGGGTGAGGGCTCTGAGCCACCTGCCCGTTCCCTCAGGCACCAGCCTCCGTGGAGTGACCATCCACCCGCCTCTGAGGACCGCCCCTGTGGTGCGAGGTGAGGCCGTGAGGCCAGGTCGGGGGTGGGCAGCCGTGTCTGGGGAGACCTGTCTCTCCGGAGCCGGAGGCGGCGGGACGGTGCGCGGCTCCTTGTGGGGATGAGGGCCCAGCTTTCAGGAGGTCCGAGCCGTGTCGCTGGTGTCTNTCCACCCGCCTCTGAGGACCGCCCCTGTGGTGCGAGGTGAGGCCGTGAGGCCAGGTCGGGGGTGGGCAGCCGTGTCTGGGGAGACCTGTCTCTCCGGAGCCGGAGGCGGCGGGACGGTGCGCGGCTCCTTGTGGGGATGAGGGCCCAGCTTTCAGGAGGTCCGAGCCGTGTCGCTGGTGTCTCTCGGAAACGCCCCGCTCTGTTTGACCGCAGCCCTGAACGCGGCCCACGGCAGGCGGGTGTGCAGCACGTGGGGCGACTTCCACTACAAGACCTTCGACGGCGACGTCTTCCGCTTCCCGGGGCTGTGCAACTATGTCTTCTCCGCGCACTGCGGCTCCGCCTACGAGGACTTCAACCTGCAGCTCCGCCGTGGCCCCGGGCCCAACAGCACTGCGCCCAAAAGGGTCACCATGAAGCTGGACGGCCTGGTCGTCGGGCTGACCAAGGGCTCTGTCCTGGTCAACGGCCACCCGTGAGTCTGGGGCCCAGACGGTGCGCGTGCTCCCGGGATCACGCAGGGTGGCCCCAGGCCCCCAGGCCCCCACGTTCTGCCCCGCCTCTCCTGGGGCGGCCCCGCCTCTCCTGGGGGCTCAGGCTCTGGCCCCTGGACGCGGCCCCTCCCTTGTGCCGCTGACACTCGAGGTCCGTGCTCTTGGGTCTTGGTGACCTCGTCGGGATGCAACCTGAGGGGCCTCCCCGCCTGTCCTGACCTCTGCTGCCCGGGCCCTCGGGCCCCACATGCCTCAGCCAGGCCCTCTCCCTGCAGAATTCAGCTGCCCTTCAGCCAGTCCGGGGTCCTCATTGAGCAAAGCAATGGCAATCTGAAGGTGATGGCCAAGCTGGGCCTGGTCTTCATGTGGAACCAGGACGATAGCCTTCTGGTGAGGCCAGGGCTGGGAGCTGGGAGTGGGGGGCTGGGGGCTGGGGGCCAGGGGCCG
>SJYA01006887.1:5495-19720 GCA_006410615.1 Neotragus moschatus
GTGGTTTGAAGCTCCCACCACCCTGCCTCCATGGTGGTGACTTCCCATGCGTCCAAATCTGACCTGTAAAGGGACCAAAGAGAGACTCCAGGCAGCCAGAGACCCCAGAGACTCAGAATTCAAAACCTGATCATAAAGGAAAGGGCTTCTCTCTGCTAATGACCTCCCAGGGTGAAGTGTCCTGCCTCAGGGAAGCCTACTCTTAGCTCTTTTAATGTATTACTTATGGCTATAGGGTTTTTACAACACTCAAGGCTATGATTTCTATTTAAAATGATGTATTAGTGAGAGGGGCTTATCTGGTAGCTCATCTGGTGAAGAATCCACCTGCAATGCAGGAGACCCCAGTTTGATTCCTGGGGCTGGGAGATCCCCTGGAGAAGGGACAGTCTACCTACTCCAGTATTCTTGGGCTTCCTTGGTGGCTCAGTTGCTAAAGAATCCACCTGCAACGCAGGAGACATGGGTTTGTTTCCTAGGTTGGGAAGATCCCCTGGAGGAGGGCATAGCAACCCACTCCAGTATTCTTGCCTGGAGAATCCCCATAGTCAGAGAAGCCTGGTGGCCTATAGTGCATGGTGTTGCAAAGAGTCAGACATGACTGAGCGACTAAACATAGCACATTTATGAGAGACCATTATGAAAACCATCATGCATACATATATATGACACATATAACCATTCACTTATGTTTACATACATAAAATGTATGATGTATAATACATGCTTTATTATAAAAATAAGAATAGCTTTGTAAATCATGTAAAAATGTTGCCTTGTCCATGTCAAAGGTTGATTTTAGTTTGTGTTTAGAATTATTTTCCCTTTAAAAAAACTTGTTGTTATTTTACTAGTTTGCTCACTTCCAAGGCTACTGGTAAAATAAACTATGCTATTTTTCTAGAAGAGACTGACTCCATAAGAGGACTTACATTTATAACCAGGGTCACATGATTTCTTTTAGAATTAAAGAGACTGTAGAAGTTTTTCTAGCTTCCTCATTCCCACTTCACAGATGAGTCCATTGAGGCTGGAAGAGATGGAGAGATTTGCCTGATATAAAAGTCACATTTGGTCATAGAGCTGGGACTCTGGGGGGAAGTCCCACTGAGCCTTGCTCATCAGTCCTGCACCTTCCTCCAACTGTTTAAGCCAAACAGTTTATTTGTTATCCTGAGTCTGTTTTTACTTTTACCCACCCAAGCCCACTTGGATATTCATCACTGGAAGAAGGGAAAATGTAAGGTGAGGGGACAAAATGGCTTAAAAAAGAAATGTTGAAACCATCAGTAAGTGAGCCTTAAATTTTTTAAACACTGCTTGTACCCCTCCTAATTACATGACAGAATACAAGTTGGCTTATGTAAGGTCTCTTCAGTCTCTCTAAGAGAATGACATTAAACATTTTTTACTGGACATTTGTTAGGTATCAGCTCCTCACACTGATTGAAGTGCTTTATGTATATTCACTCATTTAGTTTTCATAGCCTCCACTATGCCACTGACAAAGATCTTGTCATCATCATTCATATTCTACAGAGGAGGAAACTGAGGGCTTAGGTCAATCTCTCTTGCCTGCCCCACATTCTCCCAAGCACATAGACACACAGCACCAATACTTATCACTTTCTGTCTCCATCCGTGGGACAAATAGTCATGAAGACTAACGTGTTCAGTGCAGGCTTTGGGGGTCCAGAGTGATTAAGACAGCTGGAGCCTCAAAGCTCACACAGGTTGTGTGGGGAGGTGGGGGGGGAAGGGGGAGCTCTTCCACGAGGACAGCAGAGAAAGACTAAAAAGGCCCAGAAGTGTGGATCTAACCTCACAAGCCCTCATGGGAGGTAAAAACTCCCTGGGAGGGGTCTGCGAAGGTATTTTCACACAGAAGGTGCAATTTTAGCTGTGTATAAAAATGAAATAGGACTTAAACAGTCAACAGGTGTGGGGCCAGTCATTGGGTTTAAGAAAAGGGGGAGGGGGCATTTCTGGCAGGGAACATATCACAGGCAAAAGTTCAAAAGCCTGAAAGAACATCCACTTCACTCGGGCCCTCCAATGTGCTTTACACTTAAGACAGTGCTTGCTGCTTTAACAGTGACACTGCACAGCAAAAAGAGGAGGGGTCATGGGTCATTCTCTCTAAATGCAGTGTTTCCCCAGCCATCTTTGGCCTCCATGGAGTGGGAAAGCCACAAGGGGTGACATTAGGGATTATGATCAAAAGATGACAAAGGAAGACTTGCTATGGAGGTGCCTCCCAGGAAACAAGCAATGGTGAAATGCAGCTCCCCACTGAGATGAGCAATTGAAGGACTGGGCCATGCTTGAATTTAAACTAGGAAAGAATGTGGGTGTTGGGGAAGACATTGGACATTTGCAAAACAATAATGGAAAGACCTTTCAGCACAGAAGCAGTGTGGGAACATGCTGTGTGCAGAGGAGAAGGTGGTCAGTTAGGAGCATTTCATGGCAGAATCCATGGTAGGGGTGATGATGAGGAGGTGAAGGACAACAAGGGGCACCCCGGACCAGCCACTGCACTGACATGGCTGGGGAGACCAAGGGACAATGTGTTCTGGCCTTGGGCTGGAGTCTAAAATAGGGACAACAGCTTGAAGTGACCATTATGCAGGAGAGGCTGGGCAGTGCCCAATGCCCCCAATCTCCTGGGGAAGCCCCAGGTATCTGTGTTGCTGATGCAGGTGTGCCTGCCTGGGTTGCCCAGCTCCAGGTGGGAAGCAACTAGGTTGCTTTCTTTTTCTTTCTTTTTCTTCATCTTTATAAGGAGGTACTTCATGTTATGATGTCTATCCACAGATTTTTTCCAATGTATTCACTCAAACTCTATATTCCCATGACCTCGTTTGTTAGAGCAGGCAGTTTAATCATTACACTTATGGAAACATGGATTAAGCAGAGATTAGAATGGGTTGAGGTTTGTTCAGAGTGAGGGAACTGTTGATAATGGGATGACATTCATCAGGGCCCAGGGCCCAACTGGGAGAGGTCCGGCAGGGGACAAAGTGGCGGGGAAGTGACATGAAGGTTTGTTTCCTCTGGAACAAACCAGGGCCTCTAGACGCTTTCAGTCACCACCCTTTGGCCCATCAGTAAGCCTTATTCTGGATGTCTGCTTTTTTCTGTGTCGCCATCCATGAGTGAGTAAGATGGCATAGTGGTGCTCGTGTGTCCAGTTCTGGAAGTGGTTTTGAATTTTGGTTGTCACCTCTGCTGGCAAAGTGAGGCCAACTAAAAAACAGCTCCGCCATCAAAAGGGCTCACCTGATGGTCCTGTGGCTAAGACTGGGGGTCCAGGTTTGATCTATGGTTGGGAAACGAAATCCCACATGCCCCAACCAGGAGTTCACATCTGCAACTAGAAGTCCATGTGGCACAAAAAAGACTGAAGATCCTGAGAGACACAACCAAATAAATTTTTTTAAAATATATTTTAAAAATCCCACAAAGAACAGCTGTCATTAGATTCTAATATTTACTAAACAAATACACAGGCTTCAGAAACATGAATTAGCTGAGCTCATCTGTCCTGGGAGAAAAGGCTTTGCCAGGCAGCAATCTCCCTTGACTCCAGGCGGCAACCCTGGATGCCATACATAGGATTGTCATGGTCAGCTGCATGGTGAGGTCACCAGTGACCTTCCACTCAGAGCTCAGAAAGGTGTGAGGTGGAGTAGTTGATGAAGGCTATAACTCTGATCAGACAAACCCAACCCCCAGAATCTCAGGGAACCTTAGCAGGCGTGTAGATGGGGCACAGCTCACACACAGCTCCACTGTGCCTGGGTCTCCCAAGGGCCCTTTTAGAACAGAGGTTCATCATGGCTGGTGACTCAACCCACACAGAGGTTCTTTCCTCCACACTGGCAACGATACCAACAAAAACTCCTCCCTGGTTTCCTGGGCTTCCTATCACAAGATATCTTGGTGCTCAAAAGAAACAAAAGAAGGAGGAAATAAGATAGGGGAACATGTCCAGGTGAAAGAGTAGGCTGACTTAGGATTTTCAGTAAAGGTTTGGTCCCTTCATATTTTGTTTCAGAGATTCATCCAAAAGCCTGCCTCTCTGTATGAACCATGTCTTCTATTTTTTATATTCTGATGCTTTGACTTCTTGGGGTCTTGCTGATCCTGGAGGGACAGCCCCTGACAGGGCTGCCAGTTCCTAGGCATGGTTAACAACTCACTGATAACACACTTTTCAAAGGCAAATCGGTCAATCCAGAGCCCACCTCCTCCTACTTCCTCTGTGAGGTTTTCACCAGGCCCCTGTCCAGATCACCCAAGTCAGGTACCAGTCAACCAGGGCAGCCCTACACCCAGAGCCCTGAAATTATACAAACCAGTCAGTCCTGAGCCTGTTGACCCTGCCTTGCCCACTTCTTCTCATGGTAACCACAATACTATCCATGCATCTGCCCTCCTCCTTCTCCTCCCAACCACCCTGGGCCCTCCTCATGTGGCTATTTCCCCAAGGCATGCCATGCCCCCTCCTCCTGGGAGCTCTGAGTAACAAGCTCTCTCTCCCATGTAGCCACCTGCAGATCTGCTGCCCTCCCTGCACCCGAATAACAACGGAGCCTGCTTCATGACAGGCTCTCTCCCAGTGTGGCTGATTCAGGCGATCACTCAGAGGGCACTGTGCCGAGGATGCCCTGTTCCCCTCATGCTGAGCCCAGCCTGTCCACCCTTTACCTTCAGCCATGTCTTCTCTCACCACCCATTTGAAATTGGTAGCAAGTAGTTTTTCTGCATCTACTTATTAAAAAAACAAATGAAAATTTAAGAGAAAAACTATCTTCCTTCTCCCTTCGCCACAGAAGGAACTGGCTTTCGTCTGGATCACTTTTTCCACGGGAGCAGCCTGACAAGTCTGCCCAGTTTAAAGTGGTTGGAACAAGATGGGGCAGAGAGGTCATGCGGGCTGTGCTCTCCTTTGAAAGCCTTTCTTCCGGGAACCCAGTTAATGCACAGATGATGCTTTTCCAACAGATCCAAAGTTAAAATGAAGGATGTGATTGCATTAAAAATCTCTATTATTTTTGAAAAATATCTCCAATTCTCTATTTTCTCCCATCCATCTTAGAATCCTTTCTTCACATTAGAAGAACCTCATGCAACTGGAAAACACACTCCGCTCCAACAGGCCAGGCAAGTTTAGCTAGAGGATGTGAAAAGAGAAATAAAAAAGACCAAGGGTGCCAGGAAAGTCTTTAACCTGGCAGAGCTGGTCACATTCCTGTGAGGCCAGTGACTGGAACTGGATTCCCTGACCTGTCCCTCAAGGGCAGCACAGAACTGGGGACTCCTGATGTCAAGAGGTTTTTGGGTCCTGGCAGGTGGGCAGAACCTTCCTCAGGTGCCCACTGGGTGGCCAGTAAGATGAAACCTTCTTAAGGCTCATCCTCAGGGAGAGGGAAGGTTTCCTAAGAGGACATCCAGGGGCAGTGGGACGTGTCTGCTGTGTCCCCTTCCCTCTTGCCCTATGTCCCTGGCCTTTCCTCTCTTTCTTTCTGTCCCTCCCATTGTCATGTCCCCCTCCATCTTCATCTCTTTCCCATTTTGCCTTTAGATGAGGATGCTGTTGGACACCGGGAAACCAATTTGGAAAAACCACAGCCTTCACTTCAGTTATAGAGACAGTCCTAACCACAACCCTACCACCACCTGGCTCCAAACATGGCAAGCATTTCTGAGTGGCTGCCACATCTCACACCTGTGCTCAAAGTGGGCACATAGGTTTGAGGTTCTTCTGCCACCCCAGGGCATCCACATGCAGCAAAACTAGCCTGTGCAGGCAAGAGCCAAGCCCAGGGCATGGTCAGGGCAGCAGTGTTCCTGGGACTGAGACTTAGGCAAAATGGTCAGAGGGGTTTCCTGTGGAGATGCAATGTGATCACACCTTCCAGTACTGGAGGGCTGAGAATGTAGAGGGTACCTGAGTTGCCCTTTGTTTTCTCCAGGTTGAAGACCACGATCGAGGAAGACAGCCTTGGAGATGCCTTTGGCTAAGAGGAGGAACCAAAGTCAGTGTTCCAAGTCAACATGAGTTCCTGGTTCTAGAGAAGTCTGGAAGAGAAGTTGTTCTAATACTGATTCTCTAGACCAATGGATTGTGCTTTATCCATGAAAATTCAGGGAGGAAAATCACAGATGAGTGAAGATAGGGAATCTACATCATGAATGCAATACTGAAAGGGAACTGAAAAAGACATTTCCAGAGTTTAGAAAGCAAGCTTTGTGTGTGTGTGTGTGTGTGTGTGTGTGTGAGCATACAACTTACCAGGGAAGTTCTAGGGATGGATTGAAATAACAGGAAACCTACAGCTAATGGGGTGGTTACAATGATAGTCTCTGTGATTTTATTACTTGATGCAGTCATGGGAAATGAATCAAGATAATCAAAATTACAAGGCTTTACATACTGTAAATGCTCAAATGAATTCAAGTATGGTAAATGCTTTACATACAGTAAATGTACAAGTGAATTTATGTACAGTAAATGCTTGCTGAATTGAAATGCATTGACTTGTTTCATCCTACAGATCAGGAAACTGACAAGGAGGCATCTACCACTTAAAGAGATGGGCTATCATCCTGGATACAGTTGTCCTGGACAAAGCAAAGCACTCAGCTCTCTGTCTCTTTCTTTCTCATTTACTTCGGGAGAAGATTGAGATTCTCTAGGAAAAGACTATTTCCAAATTCAAGGTGCTATCATTGCTGCTTATTGTTCTTATTATTGTTGTTGCCCTGTCTTAAATATAAGAAAGGTTTTCAGCCAGAATGACATCTTCCTTACCAAGGAGAAAGAAGGCAGTGTGCAGACATAGCTCTGAGAGATGGTGGAGAAGGAGGAAAAAGGGAAGTGGGTGCAGCCAGCTGATGCTACAGGGAGCCTGTAATTTGGAAGAACACATCTGCCTCAATATTGGATGTTTCTTTTACTTTAACGTTATATTCTGTTGCTTTTGCTACAAGTTTAGAATGTTGTCTATAGTCTGAAATATACAGAAAAGTCCATTCTCAAAACTCTGACTTTTAAAGATGTAAAACTTTTCCATTCATATAGAGGTAAAAAGTTGCAAAACAGAGTATGGCATTTCCTCTTGCTGGAGGTTGATAGGAACTTTGTGACCTGACCTACAAGGACAGCTACAAGAGCAAAGGATTACTACGTCAAGAAGTTTACAATGACCAGCCACACTTCTTCCTATTTTAGTATAAAAGAAACCTGAAATCTAACTCAGGAAAAATGTTTCTTTGGGACACAAGTCCACCATCTTCTCAATCTGCTGGCTTTCTGAATAAAGTTGCTCTTCCTTGCCCCATCACTTGTCAGCCACTTGAACTTGGGGGCTGTTTGCTACTGCACTGTGTGGAACCAGCACTGACTGGTACCCTCCTAACCTCAGTCTCCTCATCTGCAAAATGAACATCAAAGAATCTGTGATGAGAAATGTAGTGATGATGAGGGTCCTTGTAAGAAAAACTCACACAGCAGGCACTTCTGATGCTCTGGGCACAGTTCCAAGTGCTCTACACAGAGTAGCTATTTACTCCTCAAAAAACAAACCCATCAGAGGGCCACTATTATTACTGACATTTACAGAGGAGGAAACCCACATCCAGCCTCCCTCGTGTATATGAGGGAGGCTGGATCATGGCAGGAAATTATTAAGTGTCAGTTTCTCTTCCCTTTCTTTTACAATGACCACCCCCTACTCCCTAACCTCCTGTTTAGGAAAAACTGTCAGAGACATGAGGGAGAGATTTTTTTAAACTGGCAGAAGACACCCCCTGCTGGGAACTCCATCAGCTGTGAGCCATGGGCAGATGCCATGTTCCATGGATCATCCCATATGAGACCTCACTGCACCTTGCCCACAGGTCTGTCTGACACCACGTGTTGGGTCTTCTACTAGGGACTAGTGTCTGTTCAGTTCAGTCACTCAGTCGGGCCCAACTCTTTGCGACCCCGTGAATCGCAGCACGCCAGTCCTCCCTGTCCATCACCAACTCCTGGAGTTCACTCAAACTCATGTCCCTCGAGTCAGTGATGCCATCCAGCCATCTCATTCTCTGTTGTCCCCTTCTCCTCCTGCCCCCAATCCCTCCCAGCATCAGAGTCTTTTCCATTGAGTCAACTCTTCACATGAGGTGGCCAAAGTACTAAGGAATCCATGATCCTGTGGTCATCTCCAGTCACTGCAATGCCCTCACTTTATATGTGGTGTGATTGTTCCTATGGTTTGTTTTAATAGGATGAAATTTGTTTCTTTTTGTGGCAAACTCAAACCATTTGCAAAAGACATAGCTTAGGAATTTTGAGTGAGGATTGGGTTAGGGAGGAGGTCATCCAGGACTTTTCTTTTTATTGTTAACATCCTAGGGCAGTAGTTAGTTAGCACAAGTATCTTTGTGCTAACTAGATCAGGGAATAAAAAGATCATGATGCAAAAGAGTGGACTCAGAAGTTGCTTTTCCCTTCTCTGAAAAACAACAATCGTAATTACCTGCCACTTCATAATCTTTTAAAGGCTAAAAACATCTGCACGCCAATGTTCTCTGCTCTTTTCTCCCCAGGTGTCAGCAAGGCAAGTGTGTCAGGGCCCAGTGTGTTTGTCCTGCCCTGCAGGAGCCACATGTGGACTGTTTAATGTTTTCTTTGCTTCCCGGTGGATCTCGTCTTGTCTGAAAGAAAACACATACACACTCTTAAAGGTGATTTCACTGCCGTGAATGGTAGAAACTGTCAATATGATTATAATAAATCACAGGACTATTGAAAAGGTTACTTCAGGCCCATCTGCCTGAAACTGAACTGGACTCTCCCCCAACAAAGTACTCTTTTCTCTTCCACATCCTGGAAAATGCCACCTACTCTCCCCAATGGAAATCTGGACCCTTCCTGATGTCATCTTCTACCCCTCGCATGCTGTCCACCACCATACCCTGACTGGCTTACTCACTCACCTCGAAGGCATTTCGTCAGCCCTTCACCCCCGCCACCCCGACCCCTCCATCACTCTCCACGCTGGTACAAACTCTGCTGCCGCCTCACTTACTGCACAGCCTCCTTCGGTAGCAAGCATGATCTGGGCTCCATCACGATCTGCAAGGCCCTATTCCATGCTCGTCCACGTGTGTCCTTGCCCCTTGGTTGATGACACATCACCCCTCAGGTTTTTGTCATCTCCTCCAGATGCCAAAATCTCATCTCATGACATTGCTCATCTCTCCCTTAGTCCTCCAAGGCCAGGTCCTACTCACCTTCCAAGTGTCAGTTCAGATGTCACTTCCTCAAAACACTCTCCCCGGATCCGACCAGCCAGTCAAAGCTTTGTTCTTCTGTCCTGATCTTCCACTGTCTCTATTCTTAGCTCCATTGAAGACACAATCATAATTTGAATATCTGTCTTTACTGGATGGACACATGTTTCCTGGGGCCCTGCTGCCCTAGACTGGAACAAGGCCAGACCCAGAGCTCACAGCTTGTTCCTGTTTCAAGGTGCAGCTTGTGTGTATATGTGTGCGTGTGTGTCTGTGTGTGTACATGTGAGTCTGCATGAGAAGACTGGGAATCATGACAGTCAGTAGTGAAGGAGCTGGCTTGGCAAAGGATATCACTAACAGACTGTTTAGGGGACCTACGTGGACATCACAGGAGATAGAGACTTAGAACCAGGAAACTGGTGTAGGTTTGTCAAGTCGTGAAGAAGAGCCAGGCTGGGACAGCAGGGGTATGTGCCCAGAAAGGGGATGCTTCATCTGTGATGAAGACAGCAGTGCTGGTCAAGGGTAAGTGTCCCAGATACAAGAGAAATGGGAAGATGGGCGTGCAGAAAGTGGAAGCATATGAGTTAAAGGACTTTTAAAAATCATGTTGCTGTGCTGTGCTCATTCAAGTCTGAGTCTTTGTGACCTTATGGAATGTAGCCTGCCAGGCTCCTCTGTCCTTGGGATTTTCCAGGCAAGAGTACTAGAGTGAGTTGCCATTTCCCCCTCCAGGGGATCTTCCCAGTCCAGGGATTGAACCTACATTTCCTGCATTGCAGACAGATTCTTTATGACTGAGGCACTGGGAAAGCTCTTAAAAATCATGCTAAGCTTAAATGTTCTCAAAAGTTTAGAAACATGTTCAATGTCACTTGCAATTTTCTTGTTACTCTGGATTTTAAAGAAACTTTCACTTTGTAACTTATGAAATGAAGACACGTGGCCAAGACCAGTGAAGACACACGGCCAAGAGAAGTAAACAGGGAGGACTGTACAGCCACAGACAGTGGCTTGACCAAAGTCAGGGGCAGCCCCTGGCTGCTCAGCACTGCTGGCTCACAGGCCTCACTTTCTTCTCACAGGCTATGTGTCTGTGACTTCATTTTTCTCTGAGCTCCCCAGCCTTTTGAGCACACAGATGGCCTGTCCTAGGTGTCAGACTGCAGCAGAAGTGCCTCCAGGGAAGCACCCACTTTACACCATTGAAAAGGCCCCTTTTCCACAGGCACACCTGGGTCTGAGTACTGTCTCTATTTATTAGCTGGATGTTCTCAATGTTAATCCTTCCAGTTCTCAGCCCTGAATTCCACTGTTCAGCCTGGCCACGTATTCACTCATGAACCATTATGTACTGAGCTCCATCTGTGGGCCAGGCACTGCACACAGGGCTGAGCACATAACTGCAAGCAAGATGGGCAAAGTGCTTGCTTTTCTACGGTTTGCACTTCCTGCAGGGAGGTAAACATTGAGTACATTTCCAAGTATATAACTTTTCAGCCCCAATGGGAGGGGTAAAAAATGGCTGCTCCTCTAACGCCTCAGTACCACCTCCATGCTGTTGCCTCCAGGAAGAGATATTTGATGGCAAAGGGAGGGTTATTTTTTAATCAGGGGAACAACTCTCTAAGTTAACACACAACTGAAACATTGATCTTTTCCTGCAAAAATTTGGAGAAGCTACAATACTCCTCACCCTCTGGAAGTGAGGAGAAAGCAGGTGTCCCCAGATGGCTCTCCCTGCTTGACAAGAGCTGAAAGGAAGATTCAGTGCAACCATGCAGCTGGGGCAGCGAAAGAAAGACTCTGTCCAATAGAGACCATGATAACCATGGTGCCTGTCTGATTCTGGGTGTGACCCACCCCGTGTGTTGGTGTGGAGCGGAGGGGAGGGTGGATACAGGAAAGGCCCTGAGGATAAGAGGCAAGAAATGAAGGTGACCCGGATGGGGCAGAACCCGGAGATTTCCTCCAGCCCATCTGACTAAGAGTCTCACCAAGCCATCAGGGAGGGATTGAAAGTAGTATATCTGTGTACTCTTTGCAACTTTGACATGCATAATTTGTACTTAAGATACTAGTTGAATAAATGATGCATATTTCATTTCATAGTGTAGTACAGCTATTCCCAATAAGCCTTTCTTGTTTACATATTATAGTGAATGAAATGCAAAACATACGTCTAACAAAGACTCGAGATGTATCAAGAATTCTTTAAATTCAATTACAAGAATACAAATTATCCTATTTCTTTTAAAGTGATTAAAAGACTTACCAAGTAAAACATGAAGATGAAAAAACAGTACATGAAAAGACACTCAACATCATTGTCATTAGGGAAATGCAAATCAAAACCATAATAATAATTCACTGCACGTCTATGAGAGCAGCTAAATCAGAAAAATGGGTCATATCAAGTGTCACAATGGCATGGAGAGACCAGAACACTCCTATGTTGCTTTGGGAAATCGCCTGATAGCTTCCTAACAGTTAACTGTATGAGTCCTTCAAGATCTACCCCCCACTCGTAGGAATTCACTGGAGAGGAGTAAAAGCACGTGTCCATATAGAGACTTCATACCAAATTCAGACAGCTGCATTGAAATCACCTCAAACTGGAAACAACACAAACATCCTGCAAGAGACGAATGAGTGAGTGAATTATGCTGTTTCCACATAGTGGAAAACTACACATAAATCAAAGGAATAAACTATTGATGTATGCAGTGATGTGAGTGAATCTCAGGGTATTAGGAAGCCAGATAAAAGGAATGCCCACTGCAGGATTACATTTCTGTAAAGTTCTGGAAAATCCAAATGTACAGGGACAGAAAATTGATCAATGATGGCCTGAAGGTGCTATGCAGGGGAGTACAGGAAGGAAGGTTGCAAAGGGCACAAGGGAACCCAGACATATTCATCCCCTTGATGGCAATGAGGTTCACGTGTGCACATAAAGGTCAAAATTTGCCCCATTGTACACTTTAAGGATGTGCAGATTATTTTATGTTAGTTATTCATCAATGAAGCTATTAAAAAACGTGTATAAATTCCAAGATGGGGAATAGTACTGGAATGGAATAAAGTAAGCTGTGTTTGTTTGTCTTTAAGGTTCTGATAGCCAGAGTGGGCAGGTATCCAGGGAAGTGAACCTGTAGCCTGATGTCTGGGTAGTCCCGTTTCTTCTGGGGGTGCCCCCAGCTCCTCAGGACCCTTGTATGCTCCCACCAACCATCTCACACTTGGATTTCCATGTATGCCATAGCTCTGACTCCCAGTCCACACCAAGTGAGCAGAGTTGGAGCCTCCGATACTCTGTCTTATGGACGTGGGTCTCGCCTGTTTAGTTCCATTATCATAAAGAGTCCCAGGTGAGATCCAGGTGTACAAGCAGGAGAAGTATGACTTCAGACAAAAGTGTGAGGATAAGAGGCAGTGGGAATCCAACTCTTGCAGGATATTTCCGTAAACATTCTATGCCCATATGGTGACACGTGTCTAGAACAGGCACCAGAATCCTTAAACTGATGTAGGTTTTTTCACTAATGGAAGTGGGTGGAAAGGAAAGAGCTGGTAAAAGGAGGGCTCTTCTGTTGGGTGTTTCTGCAAGGCAGGAGGTCTAGGCCACCTCTTTCCTGCACCTTAGCTCTTCTACCTACAAAACAGACATAGCATCTCACAGGAGTGTTGTAGGATCAAATAGATATTGAATATGATTTTTTTCTTTTAAACTAGTTTAACTATGCTTTACAAATATTAGGTATTTCCAAGTACTGCCATAGCTAAGTACTGCAGACCAGGGCTTCAGCAGACATTTATCTTGTCATGAAGTTCTGGAGGCTGGAAGTCCAGGGCCAAGGTGTCAGCAGTGTATTTCCTCCAAGACCTCTCTCCTTGGCTATATGGTGACCATCATCTCCCCGTGTCCTCTGTTGGCCCTTCATCCCTCTGTGCTTGTCTGTCTCCTTGTCTTTTCTTCTTATAGGGACATAAGTTGTATTGGATTAGGGCCACCCCAATGACCTCATTTAACTTAATTACTTCTTTAAAGTCCCTACATTCAAATATTTGGGAGGCCTGAAGTTAGAACTTCAACATATAAATTTGTGGTGGACACAATTTAACCCACAACAGGGAGACAGGCAGGGGTGATGGGTGTCTGAATGAGAACTCCTTTTTCAAATCAGAAATTATATTGGAAAATGCACAGTATTGAATTCAGCAGAGCCAGTACAATAGCCTAAGGCGATGAGCATCCGTGATGAAGAGTCCATCACTATGTACCTCTCACTGATTTCTGTTTCTGTTTGGTCTCTTTGTCCCTGTCTGTGAGAGCCTCCAAATCAATAGTGGAGTCAGATGTGAGTCTGGGACTCCATCTCCAAGAACACAGTGCCGCGTTGCCCATCAGCCCCTCCCTTCCCTGAGAAGGGGTGGGAGAGGGCTGTGGGTGAAGTGACACTGAGGTGGGGGACCCAGGTATAGGGCTGTGAGCCCTATCTTGTACAAATTTGTGTGATGAAAGCCAGGGAGTGATGTTGGGACACTTTTAGCTGCAAGGGGCAATGAGGGATTTAGAATGGGTTACTGCAGTGTGGCCTTGGTTCATTAAAACAATGCAGTTAAAACAACAGTTATCCATTGCCTTTGCTGCAATCTAGCATAGCACTTGCAGAGGAGACAGGATGGGAACTAAACCAGGGCTGGCCCAGGGAGCCCTCTTAGGAAGGTGTTCCTGATAAGGTCTCATGTGTAAAATGACTCTTCAAGGGTCTCGTGGAAGGATGGGGTCAGTGAGGGTTTCCTGGGACCTGTCTGCTGAGAGTATTTCCTTTAACCTCATTTCAGTTCAGTTCAGTTCAGTCGCTCAGTTGTGTCCGACTCTTTGCGAACCCATGAATCGCAGCACACCAGGCCTCCCTGTCCATCAC
>SJYA01006888.1:0-19902 GCA_006410615.1 Neotragus moschatus
ACTCCAGGTGTTTCTTGACTTCCTACTTTTACATTCCAGTCCCCTATAATGAAAATGACATCTTTTTTGAGTGTTAGTTCTAAAGTCTTGTAGGTCTTTATAGAACCATGCAACTTCAGCTACTTCAGCATTGCTGGTTGGGGCATAGACTTGGATTACTGTGATATTGAATGGTTTGCCTTGGAGACAGACAGAGATCATTCTGTCATTTTTGAGTTTGCATCCAAGTACTGCATTTTGGATTCTTTTGTTGACCATCATGCCTACTCCATTTCTTCTAAGGGATTCCTGCCCGCAGTAGTAGATATAATGGTCATCTGAGTTAAATTCACCCATTCCAGTCCATTTTAGTTCACTGATTTCTAGAATGTTGACATTCAGTCTTGCCATCTCCTGTTTGACCACTTCCAATTTACCTTGATTCATGGACCTGGCATTCCAGGTTCCTATGCAATATTGCTCTTTACAGCATCGGATCTTGCTTCTATCACCAGTCACATCCACAGCTGGGTATTGTTTTTGCTTTGGCTCCATCCCTTCATTCTTTCTGAAGTTATTTCTCCACTGATCTCCAGTAGCATATTGGGCACCTACCGACCTGGGGAGTTCATCTTCCAGTGTCCTATCTTTTNTGGACCTGGCATTCCAGGTTCCTATGCAATATTGCTCTTTACAGCATCGGATCTTGCTTCTATCACCAGTCACATCCACAGCTGGGTATTGTTTTTGCTTTGGCTCCATCCCTTCATTCTTTCTGAAGTTATTTCTCCACTGATCTCCAGTAGCATATTGGGCACCTACCGACCTGGGGAGTTCATCTTCCAGTGTCCTATCTTTTTGCCTTTTCATACTGTTCATGGGGGTTCTCAAGGCAAGAATACTGAAGTGGTTTGCCATTCCCTTTTCCAGTGGACCACATTCTGCCAGACCATTTTTTAGGACCATTTTTCTCCTCAGATAGGTTTATTACTAGTTATTTTATTCTTTTTGTTGCAATGGTGAATGGGATTGATTCCTTAATTTCTCTTTCTGATTTTTCATTGTTAAAATATAGAAATGCAAGTGATTTCTGGGTATTAATTTTGTACCCTGCAAGTTTGCTAACTTCATTGATTAACTCTAGTAATTTTCTGATAGTATCTTTAGGGTCCTTTCTGTATAGTATCGTGTCATCTGCAAACAGCGAGAGTTTTCTTTCTTTTCCAAGTTGGATTCCTTTATTTCCTTTCTTCTCTGATTTCCATAGTTAGGAGTTCCAAAACTATGTTGAATAATAGTGATGAGAGTGGACACCCTTGTCTTGTTCCTGATCTTGGACTAGGGAATGCTTTCAGCTTTTCACCATTGAAAATAATGTTTGCTGTGGGCTTATCAAATTTTACTATGTTGAAGTAGATTCCTTCTATGCCCATTTATTGAAGAGTTTTTTTTTTAATCATAAATGGGTGATGGATTTTGTCAAAGGATTTTTCTGCAACTTGAGATTATCATGTAGCTTTTATACTTCAATTTGTTAATATAATGTATCACATGGATTGATTCATGTATATTGAAGAATTCTTGTATCCCTAGAATAAACCTGACTTGATCATGGTGCATGAGCTTTTTAATGTGTTGCTGACTTCTGTTTGCTAGAGTTTTGTGGAGGATTTTTGCATCTATATTCACTAGTGACACTGGTCTGTAATTTTTTTTTTTCGTCTTTGCCTGGTTTTGGTAATGGTGGCCTCATAGAATGAGTTTGGAAGTGTTCCTTCCTCTGCAGTTTTTTGAAAGAGTTCTAGAAGGATTTTGAATGGTAGAATTCAAACATTTCATTTGTGAAGCCGTCTGACCCTGGGCTTTTGGTTTTGGGGAGATTTTTGATCACTGTTTTGATTTCAGTGCTTGTAATTGGGTTGTTCATAATTTCTTTCTTCCTGGCTCAGTCTTAGAAGATTGAACTTTTCTAAGAATTTGTACATTTTTCCAGGTTGTCCATTTTATTGTCATATATTTGCTTATAATAGTCTCATAATTCTTTTATTTCTGCATTGTCTTTGCAACGTCTCCTTTTCTTTTTGTAATTTTGCTGATTTGATTCTTTTCTCTTTTTCTTGATGAGTCTGGCTAAAGGCTTGTCAATTTTGTTCATTTCTCAGAGAATCAGCTTTTAGTTTTATTGATCTTTACTATTGCTTCTTTCATTTCTTTTTCATTTATTTCTGCTCTGATCTTTATGGTTTATTTCCTTCTGCTAATGTCAGGCTTTTGTTGTTGCTCTTCTTCTTTTTTCAGTTATTTTAGGTGTAAAGGTGGGTTGTCTATTTGATGTTTTTCTTATTTCTTGAGATAGGATTATATTGCTATAAACTTCCCCCTGAGAACTGCTTTTGCTGCATCCCATAGGTTTTGCGTTGTTGCGTTTCCATTGATATTTGTTTCTAGGAATGTTTTGATTTCCCTTTTGATTTCTTCAGTTACCTGCTTGTTATTTAGAAACATATTGTTTAATCTCCATATGTTTGTGTTTTTTACGGTTATTTTCTAGTTATTGATACCTAGTCTCATAGCATTGTTGTCAGAAAAGATGCTTGATATGATTTCAATTTTCTTAAATTTACTGAGATTTGATGTGTGACTTAAGATGTGATCTATCCTGGAGAAAGTTCCATGTCCACTTGAGTTTTTTCTGCTTTAGAACTCCAGAACTATTCTACTTCTCTTGGAAGAGTCAGCATGATCTTGTTTTAAAATCTTTTCATAATTAAGGTTTCACAATTAACTATTATCACTAACACAAAAAATTACATGATATTAAAAATTATACTCAAAAGTAGATCAGATGTTCAAGCTCAGGAAATAAGAGTAGGAGTAATCTGTCACAAAGTACATGGGATTTGTATATGAGATTCTAATTTGTTAGAAACTCAGGAGCCTGTGGAAATTTAACTTCTGAAATATTAGTCTTATATCCCATTAGTATGTTGATATGAAGCAAACAGCTACACCTAATACAATACAGTCAGCCAAGTTATCCTCCTCCACTTCTTATTATAGAATGTCTTTCGAAGACACAAAATGTTAACAACCCATATCCTAGTAATCACAAGTCTTAGAGATCATAATTAAGAGTTACAATTGCTGGTCAAACTATTTTTCCATTCAAATCATTTATTTCCAAAGAGTCACATACAGGATATTTAAAGATTAACATACCATTTTTTTTAAGTTATTTTTTGCTTTTGGTTTGGAGGAGGGATGGAAGAAGAGGCAAAGACTGCCATGTGATGTGTTTGAGACAAGCTTATAGTTGATGAAATTTGTAGTTGAAAAAATGTTTTAAATGTTTTAAACTAAGCTTCATATCAAAAGATTTGTTTTAGTTGTACGTATTAAACTGACAACATGTTCACATATTTCATCTTCATTTGGGACATAATGGGGGTAATTGATATGCTTAGAACTTGTACTTCTTTAAAAAGTAGATATATAACATTCATTGTGCTCATCCATAGCCTTCTAAAATATTCACTCACAAGCTGCTTTATTATCTAGAATTTATTCACTGTGTATTAATTCAAAAGGAAATGAATGCATCTCCTTTGCCTGTGACTGTTTCTATGACATTTGTGTTATCCTGTTATTGTGATATAAAGAACAAGTATGTTTATATATTATGTTTGATTGGTGTGACATTGTTAGATGCTATTTATGCTTATTAAGTCATCTGCAATTTTTTCAGTACCACTGGAAAGTGTTAGGTAAGGGCTAGCAAATTGGATTACTCATATTTCAAAAATCAAAGGAAATATTTAGTGTTTTATTTTTCTTAAGAGGAATGTTTATTTAATCTAAATGTTATACAACGACTTTCATAATTGTTTCCAAGATTTTTCTCTCCTTGGAACCTGAAATTTTACAGCTATGTTAATTAATAACAATGTTTTACAATTCTGTGGCACCTTTTTGTCTGAGAATCTCAATGTTTACTTAATGTTAATCATATCTTTGGAGAGATGTGAATCAGTAATAGTTTCTTTTCTACTTTTTTAAAAAATACAAATAGTGCATGAATTAAAAAAAAACTCTTTTGTTCAATAATGAATTTGCATGGTACATTGTGCAAATAAAAAGAGAGTCTCACTCAGCTGTTGTTCTCAAGGAACCTGAATGGGCCTTAACTTTCTTGCTTTCATTTGGTGAAGGTGCAAATGAAGTCATAAGTAAAGCTACAAAAAAAGTCCATTTCATGGACTTGGAGGTAGAGATCATGCTTTTGTATTTTTTTATTTTTTACATTATAGGTATGGTCTAGGTAACTGTGAACTCCTATGAACACATTCTATAGGATAATGGAATGATAGTATCCTTGTAGGCTAAGGTGAACTACAGTCACAGGGAATTTGAGAACTACAGATTAAGTCTAGATTCCTTGTGTTAGCAACCTACTGCTGCATAACAGTTATCACAAACTCAGGGGTTTCAAACAACACAGGTTTATTGTTAATACCTCACAGTGTCCAAGGGCCCAAGTCTGAGTTCTCTGCTTAGGGTCTCTGAAAGATTCAACCAAACTGTTAGCTGGGATATGTTCACATTTAGAGGCTGATGGGAAGAAGTCATTTCCAAGGTTACTTAGGATGTCAGCAGAATTCATTTCCTTTTGGTTGTTGGACTGAGGACCCTGCCTTGTTGCTGGCTGTTGGGTGGAAACCACTTTCAGATCCTAGTGACCATCCTTATCTCCTTGCCAGGTGAGTCTTGCTGGCAAGGAAAAAGAAAGTTGGCTAGGGAAAAAGAGACTCTAGTTAATCTGTCAAGATAGTCTTATAATATAAACTTAGGAGGGACTTACCTTCTGCCTTGCCATTTTTCCACCAAGTAGAAGCAAGTGATGGGCTTTTCCCACACTTCAGGGAAGGCAATTCTATGTGGCTATGAGAACAAGGACGTGGGGATTATAAGGATCACTGTAGAGTCTGCTCATCCTAGTCCCTAGCCTGTCTATATTGACTGAGATTAAGAAAAATTGCTTATAATGGAAAAGCCAAGTTAATAGTGACTAAAGCAAAATTAGAACTTAATTTTTCTCTCACATAAAAACAGAGGAAGATAAATCCAGAAGAAAGCATGTCAAGACCAATATGACAGGTCTTCTTATTCATCTGGGACCCCAAATCTCTCTTTGTTTTATGCAGTTCTTAGTGTATCTTTCAGTCATAGCTTTTAGTCTTAAGGTCACTTCATTGTTCAGTGTGGCTATTGATAGTTGTAGCCATCACTAACATAAAAAATCAAATAGATAGAAAAATAGGAAAATGTTCAACCTAGCTAAAGCAGATCCAATAAAACAGTCCATCACTTTGGACAAACCTTACACATAGCTGAGGCTTACATATACCTTAGTTGCACAGAGCTGACAAGGAGGCTGAAAGATGTAGTTTTTAACTGGCGCTATTGTTGCCCTAATTAAATCAAGGTTCTTTTTCTAAATAAGAAAATAAGAATAGCTATCTGGTGGTAAGTTGCTGTTTTTGCCATGCTGTCAATGAGAGCTCCTTATAAACTTGCCCTAACAAAATGTTGAACCTAACTGTCCTAACCTCCTATGGAAACATGCTCCTGGGCCTGTATTCAGCCACTCCTAAACAGAGAAACTATGGGACTTCCCTGGTGGCTCACAGGTTAAGAGTTTGCCTCATAATGCAGGGGACATGGGTTTGATCCTTGGTCAGGGAACTAAGATTCCCACATGCTAAGACTAAGACTGCCCTCCACAACTAGAAATTCCATGTGCTTCAGTGAAAGATCCTGCATGATGCAAAGAAGATCCCACATGTTGCAACTAAAGACTGATGCAGCCAAACAAAAACAGAGGAACAATGTAGATCCTTTCCTGTGCTGGTCCAGGTGTCTTTATCATGGAATGTTTCATACATTGTTTTTTCCCATCCTTGTCATAGTCTCTGCATTGGTAACATGTGCAGTAAAACAATCAGAAGTACTTGGACTGTGCTTTGTTTTGATTAATTCCATCCTTCATCCTCACCCCTTGATTCCTAAAGCTCTTGAGTTGGTGTCCTGGCCCAGTGCCTGCCTCCCTTCTACCTGGTGATTTATTGCCTGCTCTGGAATCCCCATCACTGTGTGCTGGCTTCATTTCAGGACACAGATCACTCCCTTTTATGTCTTTGATGCCACGTCCTTGTTTGGGTGTATTGTGTTCTCTGTCCTCATGCTCCTGGCCACCATGTTATTCTGTCAGTTACAGCTGGGACTGACCCAAGTGCCTGTCCTATCTCATTTTCAGGGTGTAGTTCACAATTTATCTATTAATAGCTGCAGCCTCAGCCTGCCACTCCTACAGTAATTATATAGGCCACACCAGAGGTTGTACAGATGACAATGATTAGCCTAGGTGTATGATAGGAAGTTGGTGAACATTTGAACTAAGTTTAATGAATATTATATTTTGGGAGAAGATTCTTTGATCTTATTAATGCCAACTTCCCTTCCCTATCATACACAGGTTATGATATTTTTTCTTCTTCAAAAATATTGCAGTACAACTCCAAGACCATTCTTAAATTCTAAATAATTATGTCAGGCAATGGTCTTACAACCTAACTTTGACAATGCTATAGGCCAAAAATCTCACTCTCTCCACTCAAAACAGTTAGGGCATCAGAGTATCAGTTTCCATTCATACTAATATTCATAAAAACTTTCTTTGTATAAGACCCTGTTCTTGTTGTTTTGGAGACAGGACTGAATAAAGTAATGTCCTAATCTTACATCATTTATAATCTAGAGAAAGACATAGACAGTGAACTGGGAAATGAATGGGCAAACATGCAAATATCAAGGAATGATAAATGCATTGCCAGGAATTAAAGTAAGCTATTGTATTAGCGAGTGACTTACGTTTAAATAATTAAGAAAAGCCTCTGAAGAATTAATTAATCAATATATGCTGGGAATTTTTTCCAGTAGCCAAGATATAGAAACAATCTGTCTGTTAATAGATGAATGGATAAAGAAAAGTGATGTAAATATATATATATATATATATATATATATATAATATTCAGGCTAAAAAAGAAGGAAATCTTGTCAATTGTAACAACATGGATGAAACTGGAGGGCATTACGTTAAATGAAATGAGCAAGCAGAAAGAAAAATATTCTATTGTTTCACTTATAGAAGGAGAAGTGAAGTTGCACAGTCATATGACTCTTTGCAATCCCATGGACTGTAGCCCACGAGGTTCTTCTGTCCATGGAATTTTCAAAGCAATAATACTGGAGTGGGTTGCCATTTTTTTCTCCAAGGGATCTTTCTGACCCAAGAATTGAACCCTCGTCTTCTGCATTGCAGGCAGATGTTTTACCATCTGAGCCATCAGGAAAGCTCACTTATATGCGGAATTTATTTTTTTTTAAAGTCAAACTCATAGGGACTTTTCCTCCCAGGGGACCCAGCAGAAGGCAGAATGGAGACAGGGACTCACACCAGCCTAGTCAACTCTCAGCAAGAATGAAAGTCCCTCTGACCCACTACCTGGCTTCCAGGGTGAGGTAGAGAGCAGGGCACCCCTCACAAGGTGTTTCTGATGCAAACAGTCAATCAAGCCAGACTGGAGGATACTTAAGGAAGAGGATATAGCATTGCTTTAAATTTTCTGTGGAAGAAATTATCCCCAAAGAAGTTACAGTGAACTGCACAGCTGAAGTATTGTACCCTCCAATGGGACAAGATACTGCACCAGAAGTCAACTTCACATTTGAAGGAGAAATTGGAGAAAACCTAGATGAGGATGGAAACACATTTTATCAAAGACTCAAGACAGTGAGAATTGGAGAAGGATATGGCAACCCACTCCAGTATTCTTGCCTGGAGAATCCCACAGACGGGGAGCTTAGTGGGCTACTGTCTATGGGGTCACACGGAGTCAGACATGACTAAAGTGACTTAGCAGCAGCTTAGCAGCAAGTGAGTGAAGGAAACAATAGAAGCACAAAATATTCCAGACAGTTTTGGGAATGTGCATCCAGAAAAGAAGCCAGTTCGACAATTAGCCTGGGTTGCCAGTAGTTATATAATATGGTAAAATTCTACTGAAGATACATGGTACAAAATGGCACAAAATCAGACTGTCTAGCAAGTGCAAAGAAATGATGACTTTATTGAGTTAGACTACACCATTCTCCCCCACGACATTGCATCTCAGATTATTCATTAGCAAACTCAAGTTCTCTGGCATCCACAGTATGGTACTAAAGTGAAACATAATAAGAGCCATCTGACCAAGGAAGCATTTTTATGCATTTCTTTTCCATGGGGATGGTCTTGACTCCTTTCTCCTGTACAGTGTCATGAACCTCCATCCATAGTTCGTCAGGTACTCTATGAGATCTAACCCCTTAAATCTATTTCTCACTTCCATCACTTCATGGGAACTAGATGGGGAAACAGTGTCAGACTTTAACTTGGGGAGGCTCCAAAATCACTGCAGATGGTGATTGCAGCCATGGAATTAAAAGACGCTTACTCCTTGGAAGGAAAGTTATGACCAACCTAGATAGCATATTCAAAAGCAGAGATATTACTTTGCCAACAAAGATCTGTCTAGTCAAGGCTATGGTTTTTCCAGAGGTCATTTATGGCTGTGAGAGTTGGACTGTGAAGAAAGCTGAGAGCTGACGAATTGATGCTTTTGAACTATGGTGTTGGAGAAGACTCTTGAGAGTCCCTCGGACTGCAAGCAGATCCAACCAGTCCATTCTGAAGGAGATTAGTCCTGGGTGTAATTGGAAGGACTGATGCTGAAGCTGAAACTCCAATACTTGGCCCACCTCTTGCGAAGAGTTGACTCATTGGAAAAGACCCTGATTCTGGGAGGGACTGCGGGCAGAAGGAGAAGGGGATAAACGAGGATGAGATGGCTGGATGGCATCTCCAACTCAATGGACATGAGTCTGAGTGAACCCTTGGAGTTGGTGATAGACAGGGAGGACTGGCGTGCTGTGATTCATGAGGTCGTAAAGAGTTAGACACGACTGAGCGACTGAATTGAACTGAACTGATACTTCTGGACAAATAATACTCTGCATAGAACTGTAGTTATTATGTACTCAAATATAATACACATTGTACTGAAATGACAGTTTATAATTTTGTTTTCAATAAACACAGATATTCATTTCCATGTGTGTTACAATGTATTTACTTCTTGAAGTTGGATCCAAAGCCCTTAGAGTAAGAATGTACCTTGTTCCAGTAGTGGCAGAGATGTTTATCTCAGGAATTTGAGAATAACAAAAAACAGGAAAGAAACTGTAAAGGATATGATCCTTAAAGGGGGGAAACTTCACTGGGTGGGATACATTTTAATAAGGCTTTTTCTCTGAGGGAAATCTCTTGTCTGAGAAGCACAAAAAAGCTGGGAATGAGCAGAAAGCTGTTTTGTTACTGACTTGAGACATCAGAAGATAGAGCTGAGGACTGCCAGAATGGCTGAAAATTGAGTGAAGAAATTCTAACAAGAAAGAAACCACAGAAGGAAGAGCCCCTTAATCTCTATATAAATTCCTCTCAAATCCCCCAACATAGAGGAGATGCTCAGACACCCTATAGAAAGCAACAGTGGAAAGGTTGAAAGAAATTTCAGTTGCTGCCTCCACGAGGGAGAGAAGAGTTTAGAGTTTTGAGTCTGGCCATATTGGAAGGCTTGGTTAACTCAAGCTGTTCATGGAAATCCCCCAAATTTCAAGTCACTGGACTAAAAACTATGTGCCAGATCTAAAGGGTTCACCCTAGGTCTGAACATAAATCATGAGACTCACTCCTGACATCAGAGAACCAAGCCTTCACAAGGCCAGTAATGCAATAGCCTGTTAGATCGAAAACAAACACCATCCAGAGGATGATAAGAAGATCCAGAGCCTCTGCACTCTTCCACCCACAATGTCTAGTACATACTAAAGATTAGTAGGCATGCAAAGAACCAGGAAAATGTGACGCAGGGTCAAGAGAAAAATGAGCCAAAAAAACCAATCCTGATGAGACCGATGTTGAAACTAGCAGATGAGAATGTTAAAGCAGCTGTTATAACTATATGCAAACTGGAATTTATCTATTTATTGTTTCTCAGTCCCAATTCAACCTTTCTTTGCCCCACTTTGTGATATTGGAACTAGAGTCTACAAACACTTCTCTTTTGCCAGCTGGCACAATGAAAAAGTTTGCTAATAGAAGGTACTAAATGGGTTATTGCAAGGGATAGAGGCTTCTCTTCCTGGTTATGGTGTGCTTTTAACTTTTTATAAATGCTGGCTGTTGCAGCATGAAGCAGCCAGTAGAATACGTAACACCAGACGGTGGCTTTCCAGTGAGTTTTAGCAGCACCTCAATAGGCAGCTTCCCGCTTGTTTCTCCACTGGCCTGCCATCCCAGCAGGTGATTTCCTGCTTTCTGTCCCTTACCCAAAGTACACCATGAACTTTCCTACCATCCAGTGGTCCAAAGATACACTCAATCTAATGATGTATGAATCTCAGTCTTGAAGATGAAAGTGGCTTATTCCATGTCTATTTATACCTGAATCAGTGGCAGTGGCTGTTCCCTGTGTAGGTTATTTATATATTCTTTCGAGTTCTCTTTATCTGTCAGTAGTTAATTCCCTGCAACTAGTTAATAATTCTTTTAATTATACTTTTCCTATTCAAATTATTGGTGTATTTTCTATCTTATGTGTCCTTGAACTGCAAAACATTCAAAGTGTACACAAAGTTGTCTAAGTGAAAGTGAAGTCACTCAGTCATGTCCGACTCTTTGCGACCCTGTGGACTGTAGCCTACCAAGCTCCTCTGTTTATGGGGTTCTCCAGGCAAGAATACTGGATTGGGTTGCCATTTCCTTCCCCAGGTGATCTTCCCGACTGAGGGATCAAACCCGGGTTTCCCACATTGGAGGCAGACGCTTTAACCTCTGAGCCACCAGGGAAGCCCACCAGGGAAGTTGTCTAAAAATATGTTCGGAATGAATAGGATACCTAAGTAGAGTTTCTGGAGCTAAAAACTAAACTGAATAAAATATAAAATAGCTATGAAAAAATAATCAACATATAAAATATCTAAAAAATTCATGACATGAACTTACTAGCAGATTGAGCATGACAAAATAATGTCTGACCTTAAAAACTGGATAATGTCTATGCATTTCTCTGGGTTTCCCTGGTGGCTTAGATGGTAAAGAACCTACTTGCAATGCAGGAGACCTGGGTTTGATCCCTGGGTTGAAGAGGTCTCCTGGAGACAGGCATGGCAACTCACTGCAGTATTCTTGCCTGCAGAATCCCATGGACTGAGGAGCCTGGCAGGCTATATAGTCCATGGGGTTGCAAAGAGTCAGACACAACTAAGTGACACACACACACACACACACACACACACATTTCTCTGGCAAGCTTAAAGAACAGAATGAATAAAAATAATTAAACAGAGCTTTAGGGAACTGTGGAATACAATCACAAAAATATACTATGTATATAATTTTAGTCTTAGAAAGAGAGGAGAAAGAGAAAATTAGACAGAAGAATAGTTTTAAAAATAATGGCTGAAAAGTTCCCATCTTGGGGAAACATAAATCTAGATTCAAGAAGTTCAGCAAAATATAACATAAATATATCTATAAAAGTATATACATATATATATATACACACATACATATGTACACTATCTTTCTCATGCATATCATAGTCAAATTGCTAAAAATTAATTATAGAGAGTCTTGAAAACACGCCAAAAAATGATATTTATATAGACAACCAATAATATAAATGGCTGATGGCTTCTCATTTGAACTAATGAAGACCAGAATGTAGAAAACATCTTTAAAGTACTGAAGGAAGAAAAAAAAGTCTGCTCTGAATTCTTTCAATAAAATATCCTTTAAAGTATATCAGGATAAGTTAAAATAGACAAGAACTTTCTCAGATAAAAAAGAAAAATTGATAATTCATCACCATCTGCCCTACACTTAAGGGATTTCTTTAGAAGAAAATTTCACTACAGGGAAAATCATGTTTACAGTTGGGAAGGAAGGCACTAGAAATTTCAAATATATGCATAAATGCAATGAAAACTGATTTTTTCTCTTAATTTTCATAAAATCCCTACAATCAGGTAAAGTAAAACAAGATTTATAATATATGCAGATACAAGATATATGAAAATACTAACACAAAGGAGATAGTGAATGAAATTATGGTTCAAGGTTCTTACAGTTTTATAAAAAACAGAATTTTAACTCTAAGTAGAATGTGACAAATTATAGCTACAGCTTCGATTTAAAGAGAGAAGTATAGCCAAATACAAAAAATTAAAAATGCCATAATGTAACAATAAATTAATCTTAAATAAAGAATGAAAAAGGAGAAAGCAGAGAGAGACATAGAAAACAAACTGTAGAAAGGTAGACCTAAGCACCACCATGTGGCTGCATTAAATGTTAATGGACTAAGCATCCCAGTTAGAAGGCAGAGGCTATCCAACTGCAGATTGCTTATCTTAAAAAAAAAGTGATACCTAGTTTATAGTAACTGTAAACTGAAAATAGGTGGGGAAAATTTACCATTCATAAATTAACTATATGAAAGGTGGTACAACCATCTAAGCATCAACAACACAGACTTCAAGAAAAAGCATACGAACAAAGTGCAATTTTTTAACCATAAAAAATTCAACAGGCAGACATCATATGTGTAAATACATACACACACAATAAAAAGAAGAGCTTCAAAATACATGAAGCCAAACTGACAGAACTAAAAGGAGGAAGAGACAGATCTAAAATTAGAATGGAGTATTTTCCCATTCCCCTCTAATTAATAGGAGTACTGGATAATAAAACAGCAAGAATGTGGAATGTATTTAATAACATGATCATCCACCTTGACCAATTGACATTTTTACACTAATTGAAAGTGAGCAATTGAACAACTTATCCTTTCAAGTACACATAAAATGTACATCATAATAGAATGAATGCTGGACCATAAAAATGTTTTCAATTAGCTGAAAAAGATTGAATCTTAGAGAGGATGTTCTTTGACAAAAGAAAATTAAATTAGAAACCAACAGAAATTAAATATATAGAAAAGTCCAACTGTGGGTAAATTGGCAACACATTTTAATATATCCTATGAATCAAAGAAAAAGACGTTAGGAGAAATTAAAAATATTCCAACTTAAAGATAATAAAGACAATATATAAAAATTGTTTTGTTTAGTCGCCAAGTCCTTTCTGACTCCAAGACCCCGTGGACTGTAGCACGCCAGGCCTCCCTGTCCCACACCATCTCCCAGAGTTAAATCAAGTTCATGTCCACTGCAACAGTGATGCCATCCAACCATCTCATCCTCTGTCACCCGCCTCTCCTTCTGTCTTCAATCTTTTCCAGCATCTGGGTCTTTTCCAATAAGACAGTTGTTCTCATCAAGTGGCTAAAGTATTGGAGCTTCAGCTTCAGCATCAGTTCTTCCAATGAGTATTCAGAGTTTATTTCCTTTAAGAATGACTAGTTTCATCCCCTTGCAGTCCAAGGACTCTCAAGATTCTTCTCTAGCACCACAGTTCAAAAGCATCAGTTCTTCCGTGCTCTGCCTTCTTTAAGGTCCAGCTATCACAATGGTATGTGACTACTGGAAAGGCCATAGACTTGACTATACAAACATTTGTTGGCGAAGTGAAGTCTTTGCTTTTTAATATGCTGTCTAGATTTGTCATAAATTTTCTGCCGAGAAGCAATCACCTTCTAATTTCATGACTGCAGTCATCATCCACAGTTATTTTAGAGATCAGGAACAGGAAATCTGTCACTGCTTCCACTTTTTCTCCTTCTGTTTGTCATGAAGTGATGGGACCAGGTGCCATGATCTTAGTTTTTTAATATTTATTTATAAACCAGCCATTTCACTCTCCTCCTTCACCCGCATAAAGAGGTCCCTTGTTCCTCTTCGTTTTCTGCCTTTAGAGTTGTATCATCTCCATATCTGAGCTTGTTGATATTTCTTTCCATAAACTTGATTCCAGCTTGTAATTTATCCAGCCCAGCATTTCTCATGATGTGCTGTGCATATAAGTTAAATAAAGAGAGTGATAATAAACAGCCTTATTGAACTCCTTTCTTAATCCTGAACCAGTCAGTTATTCCATAAAGGGTCCTAACTGTTGCTTCTTCACCAGTATGCAGGTTTCTCAGGAGACAGGTAAGATGGTCTGGTATTCCCATCTCTTAAAGAGTTTTCCGCAGTTTGTTATGATCCACACTGCTTACTCCTTGGAAGGAAAGTTATGTCCAAACTAGATAGCACAATAAAAAGCAGACATTACTTTGTCAACAAAAGTCCGTCTAGTCAAGGCTATGGTTTTTCCAGTGGTCATGTAAGGATATGAGAGTTGGACTATAAAGAAAGCTGAGCACAGAAGAATTGATGCTTTTGAACTGTGGTGTTGGAGAAGACTCTTGAGAGTTCCTTGGACTGCAAGGAGATCCAACCAGTCCATCTTAAAGGAGATCAGTCCTGAATATTCATTGGAAGGACTGATGTTGAAGCTGAAACTCCAGTAAACTTTGGCCATCTGATGCAAGAAGCTAAGTCATTGGAAAAGACCCTGATGCTGGGAAAGATTGAGGGCAGGCAGGAGGAGAAGGGGATGACAGAGGATGAGATGGTTGGATAACATCACTGACTCGATGGACATGGGTTTGGGTTAAACTCCGGGAGTTGGTGATAGACAGGGAAGCCTGGTGTGCTGCGATTCAGGGGTCGCAAAGAGTCAGACATGACTGAGCAACTGAATTGAACTGAACACAGTCAAAACCTTCAGTGTAGTCAATAAAACAGATGTAGATGTTTTTCTGGAATTCCCTTGCTTTCTCCATGATCCAGCAAATGTTGACAATTTGAACTCTGTTTCCTCTGCCTTTTTTAAATCCAGCTTGGACATCTGGAACTTTTTGGTTCACATAATGCTGAAGCTGAGCATGCAGGATTTTGAGCATAACCTTACCAGCATGGGAGATGAGTGTAATTTTCTCATGGTTTGAATGGTCTTTAGTTCTACCCTTCCTGGGAGGTAAGATGGTGATTGACCTTTACCAGTCCTGTGGTTGCTACTGGGTTTTACAAATATGCTGACATATTGAGTGCAACACTTTGACAGCATCATCTTTTAAGATTTCAAACAACTCTGCTGTAATTCCATTGCCTCTACTAGCTTCATTGACAGAAGTGCTTCCTAAGGCCCATTTGACTTCACACTCCAGAATGTCTGGTTCTGGGTAAGTAACCATACCATCCTGGCTATCCGGGTCATTAACATCTTTTTTGGTACAGTTCTTCTGCATATTCTTTCCATCTCTTCTTGATCTCTTCTGCTTTTATTAAATCTTTACAATTCCTGTCCTTTATTGTGCCTACCTTTGGATGAAATATCCCTTTGCTATTTCCAATTTTCTTGAAGAGCTCACTAGTCTTTGTTTTCCTCTATTTATTTGCATTTTTCATTCAATGAGGCCTCCTTGTTATTCTCTGGAACTCTGAATTTAATTGGGTGTACATTTCCCTTTCTCCCTTGCTTTTTGCTTCTCTTCTTTCTTCAGGTATTTATAAAGCCTTTTCAAACAACCACTTTGCCTTCTTGTTTTTCTTTTTCTTTGGGGTGGTTTTGTTAACTGCCTCTTGAACAATATTATGGGTCTCTCTGTCCATAGTTCTTCAGGCACTCTGTTTACGAGATCTAATCTCGTGAATTTATTTATCACCTCCACTGAATATTTATAGGGAATTTGATTTAAATCATACCTGGCTGGCATACTGGTTTTCCCCACTTTCTTTAGTTTAAGCCTGAATTTTGCTATGAGAAGCTGATGATTTGAGCCAGATCCAGGTCTTGTTTTTTGCTGACTGTATATGGCTTTTCCATCTTTGGCTACAAAGAATTCAATCAATTTGATTTTGGTAATGACCATTTGGTGATGTTTATGTGTAAAGTCATCTCTTGTATTGCTGAAAAATGGTGTTTTCTATGACCAGTGCATTCTCTTGGTAGAATTCTGTTAGCCTTTGTTCTGCTTCATTTTGTACTCCAAGGCCAAACCTGCCTATTACTCCAAGCATCTCTTGACTTCCTACTTTTGCATTCCAATCCCCTATGATGAATAGGGTACCTTTTTTTTTTTTTTTTTTGGTGTTTGTTCTAGAGGTCTTCTAGGTCTTCATAGCACTGATCAACATCAGCTTCTTTAGCGCCGGTGGCAGAGCATAGACTTGAATTACTGTGATGTTTAATGGTTTGCCTTGGAAACAAACTGAGATCATTCTACCGTTTTTGAGATTGCACCCAAGTACTGTATTTAGGGCTCTTGTTGATTATGAGGGTTACTCCATTTCTTCTATGGGATTCNTTCTTTAGCGCCGGTGGCAGAGCATAGACTTGAATTACTGTGATGTTTAATGGTTTGCCTTGGAAACAAACTGAGATCATTCTACCGTTTTTGAGATTGCACCCAAGTACTGTATTTAGGGCTCTTGTTGATTATGAGGGTTACTCCATTTCTTCTATGGGATTCTTGCTCACAGTGATAGATGTAAGGCTCATCTGAATTAAATTCATCCATTCCTATCCATTTTAGTTCACGTAATTCTAAGATGTCAATGTCTACTCTTGCCATCTCCTGCTTGACCATGTCTAATTTATCTTGATTCATGGACCTAACATTCCAGGTTCCTATGCAATGCTGTTCTTTGCAGCATCAGATTTTACTTTCATCACCAGACACATTCACAGCTGTGTCATTTCTGCTTTGGCCCAGCTGCTTCATTCTTTCTGGAGTTATCGTCCTCTGCTCTTCCCCAGTAGCATATTGGACACCTTCCGACCTGGGGGACTCATCTTTTAGTGCCCTATCTTTTTGCCTTTTTATACAGTTCACGAGGTTCTCACAGAAAATATACTGAAATAGTTTGCTATTCCCTCCTCCGGTGGATCATGTTTTGCCAGAACTCTCCACTATGACCCATCCACCTTGGGTAGCCCTGAACAGCAAGGCTCATAGCTTCACTGAATTATGCAAGCCCGTCTATCACAACACAGACAGTGGTCCTTGAAGGAGATAAAAATTGTTAGATGCAGCTATAATTGCACTGACTGAATTTTATAACTTTAAATGCTTATATCATTAATTTCAAACTCACTTTGTTAACCTTCCAAATTAAAAAGCTTCAAAAGATGTGCAAATTAAAACCAATCAATCAGTAGAAAATTAGCATATACATAAAGTAACAAAACCTAATGTCCATTCTTTGAAGAGACTGATATATATTTTAAAAACCTAGTTCAAGTACATCAAGAAAGAAAGAAAAGTGAGAAAAAAACAAAACAAAACAACTATCTCCTCCTCAATTCCCAGTATTAATAATTTAACTACCTATGTCACAGGCCTAAAAATATAAAGGAAGGAGTAGCATAAACCACTATGAATCTGACAATAAATTCAATTTTATTGAATTAGAAACATTTCTTGAAAAAGCATTTCAAAATAGATACAAGATGACATAGAAAATATGCTATATTGTAAAAATATAAGTTATAGTACTTGATAAATTAGAAGAAGAGAGTAATGAGTAAGAAGGAGGAATTGAGCAGGATACCAGAGCCATTGACTCAAGCAGTTTTGCAGATTACACTGATATTTATTGAGAAGGAAGAGACTAGGGGATAAATAGATATTTTTAAGAAGTGGGAGTGTATATGATATGAGTTCAGTTTTCAACATATTAAGTGTGAGATTTCCCAAAGAATATATAAATAAGCAATTGTGCATATAGGTCTGGAAAGTAAAAGAGAGGGTTGAGTGAGAGCTGTAAATATGAATAAAATTTTAAGCCATAGAAACAATAATATTACCTAAAGAGGTGGTGGAGAAAAGAAGATGGCTTAGGCTGGAGACATATAAACACCATTGAGAGATAACAGAAGCAGAGTCTATAGAAAAAGATAAAGAAAAAATAATCAACAGATATGAAGAAAAACTAGAGCATAGAATCATAAAAGCCAGGAGAAGATAGCATTGATTTTTTAAAAATATCTTTTCTGAATCTATTAACAAGACCATCTAAGTTGTTCTCTTTTGTATCATTTCATTGAGTAATGTTAAGCCAACTTTGTATTCCTAGAGGATAACCCTACTCAGTCACAATGGTTCGTTCTCAAAATACTAATGTTTTATTAAGGGTTTTTTTAATCCTTATTCATTGCTCACGGTAGATATTGTTCTACACTTTATTTCTGTTGTAATGTATCTGGCAAGTTGTATTATCAAGCTTGCACTGGCCCCATAAAACCAGTTGAACAGTATGGCCTCACCCTATTGTCCCAATACTTTGTACAATGCTAGAACTGTTTCTTCCTTACATGTTTGATGCAATGGAAACATATAAGCCTATAGTTTTCCTTTGTTGGGAATTTTGATTTAAAAATATCCAGTGTCAGATAGATGTTAGATTATCTTATAGTTTCTATTGGCAGAAATATTGTGATTTAACTGGATGTCTCTGGCTCAAGTTCATTCATGAAGTCACAGTTAGGCTTAGGCTGCTGACCAGGATTACAGTCATTACCAGACTTGATTGGAGCTGAAGAATTCTCCTCTAAACCTCTGACATGGTTGTTGCAGGCTTTGGTTCCTTGGTGGTTGTTGGTCTGTTCCTTGCCACATGAACCTCTTCTTAGTTTGCTTGAATGTCCTCACAAGTGGTAGCTAGCTTACACTTCCAGGTGAGCAGTCAAAGAGAGAGCAAGAGTGCAGAACAGAGTTCCCAAGAAGAGAGTCAGAGGCTTTTTGTTACTGAATCCCAGACCTGATATTCCATCACTTCTATTATAGTCTACTCATCAGAAACAAGTCACAAGGCCCTGTCCACACTCAAGTCCGGGGCATCACACAAAAGTGTGACTACCAGAAAGTGGGGGTCACTGGAGGCCACTTTACAGGCTGCCCATGATACTCATCATTTCACTCAGAAATTGGCCTTAATCTTTAGGTAGGAAGTAGCCCTGAGTTTTGGATGGTGACGTGAATAATGGACACAAATTTGTGTTGTCATTAAAGGTGCCAGTAATGCTGATTAGGCTTCCCTGGTGGCTCAGATGGTAAAAGAGTCTGCTTACAATGCAGGAGACCCAGGTTTGATCCCTGGGTCAGGAAGATCCCTGGAGCAGGAAATGGCAACCCACTCCAGTATTCTTGCCTGGAAAATCCCGTGTACGGAAGAGCCTGATAGGCTACAGTCCATGAGGTCCCGAAGAGTCAGACAAGACTGAGCAACTTCACTTCACTTCACTTCAATGCTGATTAAGTACCACTTCAGAAATAAACTCTATAATACACACTACTCTAGAATCATTACAGTTTAATGTAACTACAAATTTAGAAACATTTAAATCATAGGCATAATCAAATTTGAGCCCCAAACTGACTTGTACAACCTTAATTCTTATGCTGAAATAGATCTTCAAAGGTGTTAGAATGTACACACAGATTACTTTTAAAAATCGCCTGACGGTATATTCAGAAATAGGAACTGTAAAAATATTTCTTGGAAAATAAACAAATTAAAAAAGAATATTTTGAATACATACTTAACTCATGTACCTTATCCTAATATTAAATATTAATAAGAAAATGTCTATTCTATTTTTTTCAAAGAAAACAACTTCTAAGCTAGTGTCAGCTTAATATAGCTTCAGTTCAGTTCAGTGGTGTCCAGTTCAGTTCAATTCAGTTTGCTCAGTCATGTCCGACTCTTTGCGACCCCATGAATCGCAGCACGCCAGGCCTCCCTGTCCATCAC
>SJYA01006889.1:0-19741 GCA_006410615.1 Neotragus moschatus
TCCAGTGGTATTGCCACACACCGGCAAACCCTCCAGTACCATTAATCTTCATTCAGACTGTTAGGATGTTTGTCTAGGCTTGACCCAGACCAAGCACTACAGATAAATTAGCTAGAGTAAAGCTCCATTTCTCACCACATGTCAAGGCAGGTGGAATATTCTGTCGAGCCCAGGAGGACATCTGGAGGTCTGTACCACAAGGTAACCACTTCATTGGAGTATGTGTGGCTAGGGACAGATTTTGCTCTTGCGAGACCTGTGGGTTACAGGGAACATAAAGAAGTTTAATAGACATTAATGATCAAAGTAATTTAAATTTGGATGTCACAGTTTTAAAAGGTCAAACCTGATATGATAATACAGAATCATGAATGCAATGTCAAAGTTATGCAAAAGGTTGGGGAAAGCATATTTTGGTCTACCTGTTTCAAATACATGCTAATAACCAATAAATCCTTTATATTTCCTAATAAAGCACTAAGGACCTAAAAAAAAAAAAAAATCCCCAAAGAGTAAACAAATGATTCGTAAACTATTCGATATTATACAGAAGCTTAGAAATCTCCTAGCTTTCCAAAGACTGTTTCATGGTACTTTGGTTCTGACGGTTAAAAATAAGTATTATAAGAAGAAGTTCTAAGACGGAATAACTTTGAGAAAAGATGGTTTAAAAAGTAAAACAGGTCTGCATACTGTGAGACTTCTCAGTGCCCTTAATTTTTTCTAACATGTATTATGAACCTGAAAGAGAATATGACTTTTTTCTCAAAGGTTTTTTCCAAAATTTCTTTTGGTGTCCGTGTCCTGTCAAACACTAAGAAATGCTCATTCAGGAGTGTCATTTGAAACACACAAATAAATAATTATAAAGGAGTAGTTAATAAATCTGGTACATGGAGATGAGATATCATGTAATAAAATTAAAGTTTTCTAAGAATGTTTAAACATTGGGAAAGTGGTCAAAATAATATATTAGGTGGTAAATTATGTACAGTTTGACCTCACAATCATAAATACTTGGGCACTGGAAAAAGACTGTTGAAAAATATATTTCAATGTCTTCAATGGTTAGTTCTGAACATAGAAATATTTAGCTTTTTTAAATTTAATACATTTTCTGAAATTTTCCCAAGTTTTATACAATCAATACATAATTCCTTTAAAAAACACAAATTACAGATATTATTTTTAGAAAAAAAACTGTATGATAGTTTTCTATCTGGGTATGTTCATGAGTGATGAGAGTAAAGTTTAACCTATCACTGTGATGCTCTAAGTAAATAAACATTTTTGTAATGAACCTACCATAATATATTCATTGTAATGTTTTGATTATTTAAGTTTTTATGTAATACTTAGGAACATTACCTTTTTTGTTTATTAGACACCTTTTAATGGCATTTCTTTTCCTGTATTATATGTAAATATTAAAATTAACAGGGTAGCTGGTAAAATGAAGAATTTCTAATTAGTTCAATTTGGTTACAGTAATTCAATTTTCCCTACCATACAGTTTTTATAACAACACAATGGCATATTATAAATTGACTAGTGTTACAAGTATTCCATATTAAAGTGTACGGATTTGATGCATTCAAACATACATACACATATATGGTCTCTAACTGTTCTTCACATGAATGGAATGACTATCTCTGAAAATAGATTTCCATAATAACCTCTTCTCCTTTTTTTCTGCAAGGTTTTATCCTACCTCAAAGCAAGCAAAACTGAACAACAGATAAAACAATCAGGGCATGAAAGTGTTTCCAGAGTTTCATAATACCATCAAAGGGTTTCCTTCCTCAAATGAGCATGTTTCTATACAGACCAAGGAGTTAAGCCTAAGTCCCAAAATCGGTTCTGACTTGCTCCATATGCTGTTGTCAAGGCAAATGGGATGCCAAAAACATTCAGGCTGGTTTTCTTGGTTTTGCCAAGGCCCTGTTGACAGAAAGCTAGGCCAGAGGGATAGGAGAATTTAAAAATCTGAGATTTTCTTTGACAGCTCAGAAGACCACACTGGTTATAGAAAATTGTGATATTCCGAGTTTTAAAGAGAGAACCAGACCTCAAAATAGCCTAGTAGAAATCTAAGTAATGATGTATGACTCCAAGTCAATTATGCTCACTCTGAACATAAGTTTGTAAAACTTATTAAATAGTTCTGAAAAACTAGAAACAGAAAAAGCTCCGTCTACATTATTTTTCTCCATCTCAAGTTTAGGTCAGCTGTGTGAGTGCTTAGTTGCTCAGTCGTGTCCGACTCTTTACGACCCCATGGACTGCAGCCCGCCAGGCTCCCCTGTCCACGGGATTCTCCAGGTAAGAATACTGGAGTGAATTGCCATGCCCTCCTCCAGGGGATCTTCCCAACCCAAGGATCAAATCCGTGTCTCCTGCATTGGCAGGCCAGATTCTTTATCTTCTGAGCCACCAGGGAAGCTCCAAGTTTAGGTCAAGGACTGCCCAAACTCCATTCACACGGGTCGTATAACTTCCCAAATCATCAGGGAAAGTGAGTTTTCGATATTCTAACTCTTCAAAGCGTTAAGACAGTTTCTTAAAATGGTCCGCCTGTAAACGTGTTATACTGAATAAGGTTATGATATTTTTAAGATACACTCTCCTGCATCACTTGAGAAAAACTCACATCTCACTACATCACAGAGTCAATTAAAACATATTCTTGGGGCAAATGTCTTGTATATTGTTAAACAAAACTTTTTCATCCTAAAAATATTTCTGTTCAGTTAAAGAGATAAATCCCCAAACTTTTCTAAGAGGGAGCAAATTATTAAATCAATGATTCAAAAGAAAAAAAAAAAAAGCACACCTTGAAGCAGAAATACACAACCACATTTTTAAATAAATATTTTTAGTAAAGATACTCCTATGTATTTATATAGTTCAGGCATCAAAACACGCTTACTCATGCAAAATTTATTAGCACTGTATCCTCCAGCTGAAGGGAATCTGTAGGAGAGGATTAATTAGCACAGCATGTGTGAAAGCTTTCTTTCTCTGTTCCTTGTCAGTTGCTATGGTTACCCTACAGGAAGAGAGCTACATTACCTTCTAAAAAGGATGAAGTTCAGGGGTTATTATCAAAACTTCTTATATTAATGTTTAGTCTGAATTAAAAGTCAAAAAAGCAAAGTGAAATGCTAACTAGATGAGTATAGGTTATTTATACTGCTGCTGCTTTGGCTGGGCATGTGTATATGAATGGGTGCACGTTCCTTTGGGCACCTAAATTGGTTTGCATAACCATTTAAGAGTATCCAAGGGAAAGATGTTACCTAACTAAGGAAAGATCCCTAAAGAGCAGAGTTAAAAATCCTAATAATCAAGCCCTGTTGCCAATTATTCAAATTTGGGCAATCTTAATATGAGTTAGCATAACAGAATCTTAGATTTCCAGAAGAGTTCAGAAGCTTTACAGGTAAGTTCTTTCCCAAGGAAAGAATTCCTCTTCTTATCTCTGTGATATGGTCTAACTTCTGCTGCCATTCTGAGTCTGGTTCTACCCTCTGGCAGGGACACAAAGTAAGTCATGTGACAGTTCTTCCAACATTTGCCTTAAGTGAACTAACCCTTTGGCATCAACCAATGGAGAGTCTTCAGACCTTATCTTAAAAGTTCTCAGCTGCAATGGATACAGTTTACCACTCCCATTCTTTTGTTATCTCACTTTATTACTATATGTAACATAAGATGAAATGTATAATAATATGCAAATACAATTACATGATATGTAATATAATGCAATAACAGTCTAGAAGATGTCTCAGTGGGTAAAGAATCTGCCTGCAATGCAGAAGACACAGGAGACACTGGTTCGATTCCTGGGTTGGGAAGATCCCCTGGAGGAGGGCACGGCAACCCACTCCAGTTTTCTTGCCTGGAGAATCCCTTCGATGGAGGAGCCTGGCGGGCTACAGTCCACAGGGTCGCAAAGAGTTGGACACGACTGAGGGATGAACGAATGCTTGCATGCACACAGCTGATTAACAACGTTGTAACAGTTCCAGGTGAACAGCAAAGGGACTCAGCCATACATATACATGTATTGATTCTCCCCCAAACTTCCCTCCTAATCTTTTACATTTATTCCCTGGACTTCTCAATTATGGAAGAGATACCAGGAGGGATCTGGCCGGCTTCTGGAACTTCCTCTATCTGCTCCACAACTGATGGACTTGTCTACAGCTACTATTTAAAGCAATGCTTTCTAAATGCATACACTCTGTGGATAACTGTGGCTCATGCCAAGTTTTAACTGTCATCCTTAGGAGATTTCTCCAGTTCATACGTCTGTGTGTGCTTCAGATAGGGGTTTACCCAATTCCTCACCAGTATCACTCAGTCATGTCCAGCTCTTTGCAATCCCATAGACTACAGCTTGCCAGGCTCCTCTGTCCATGGAATTCTTCAGGCAAGAATACTGGAGTCAGTTGCCATTTCTTTCCCCAAGTACAGGAATGGGGACGTACTACAGGCACGAAACTGGACACCAACCACAAGTCTCTACAGCGAACTGTATTATTAATACAAGGAAGGTGTTATGAGTCCAGGGTCAAATGGCAATTTACTAGTAAACAGTTTTAAGAACCCCAAATAGTAAAAATTCTATTATTAATAGATGCACACTCATGTCCAATAGATTTCTACTCCATGCACATCTAATTATTCTTTCAAATCCTGATGCATCCTTTTTACAGGTGGTAACCCTGCTTGGAACCTGGAGTTCTCCCTCTGACTCCATGGAGAAAGTGGCTAAATCAAGAATTGGGCTTTAAGAATGCTCACTTCCATGTTTTTGCTTTGACTAATGAATTGCGAAAGAACTGGCAACATTGACTAGTTTCTTTCAAAGTCAGTGGAATAATCGCAAGAGCTAGATGGCCTTGTGAAAGCCAAATGAAACACAGTATAAAGGAACGTCTTTCAGCACTTCAGTCTTTCCGGAGGACGTGCCACTGTTCAGTGCTTCTCAGTGGTTTTGCTTTCATATTAGATCAATTCCCACAGGTCTCTCTCACCATACCTCATTCCCCAAACTGAGTGATCAGAAAAAGAATGTTCTGCTCTTAATCACAATGTGACATTTCTAAGACAGGGGCTCATTTCTTCAATGCTTGATTTGAAACAGACATGACATACTTGGGTAACATTTTACCATTAGGCTGTCAGGCTGCAAAGGAAGACTTTCTCTATTCTGTCAGCTAATCCATGGAGTAAGGGTAGACTTTTATGTTTCTTTCCCATTGCACAGTCCTGGACCCTGGCCAGGAATTCTTTTCTAATTTTTGGTTGCTGCTGCGTGTGGACTTTCCCTAGCTGCAGTGTGCGGGTTTCTCATTGCCATAGCTTCTCCTGTTGCAGATCAAGGACTCTAGACGTGCCGGCTTCAGTATTGTGGTGCACGGGCTTAGTTCTTCTGCAGCACGTGGGATCTCCCCGGACCTGGGATTGAACTCATGTCCCCTGTATTGGCAGGCAGATTCTTAACCACTGGGCCACCATGGAAGTCCAGGAATTTCTTTTTAAATAGATATTTTTAATGACATTCTCTCCCTCTCAGAGGATTCATATTAAGTATCTGATGATGGGTTAATATTTGTAAAGCTCATTACCACTCTTAGAGTGTATCAATAAACAACTATCAAACAAAAGAGAAAAGTACTTTCTTATAGGGATGTTCAGGGTTTTGGCTTTGACCTTTGGTCTCTGCACTTGATTGGTTTTCCTGGAGGATCTGGTTTACCCCCATGTCTTCAGTTACTACCTATCTGCTGAAGATCCCAAATACACATCTCTACTATCAATCTTCCCCTAAAACTTAAGATTTCTACATAAAAATAACAATTTATATCCTCTGTATGTATGTTTATTTTTATTGTTCCCAATTCTCCAACCAATACTACAACTTCCAGTGTTCTATAACTTACCACTAAAGGTCACTATCCATCCATTCACCAAAACTGGCAGTCTTATTTCATGATAGGCTCCTTTCACTTACAAAATTACAAAATTCAATGGAAGATCTCCCTCATGGCACAGCGGACAAGGGGACACACGTTCGATTCCTAGTCCAGGAAGATCCCACATGCCGCGGAGCAATGAAGCCTGCGTGCCACAAGTCCTGAGCCTGCGTGCTGGAGCTCCCAAGGTGCAACAGCAAGCCCACAAGCTGAAGCTACTGAGCCTGTGTGCCACAAGTCCTGAGCCTGCATGCTGGAGCTCCCAAGATGCAACATCAAGTCCACAAGCTGAAGCTACTGAGCTTGCGTGCCACAAGTCCTGAGGCCCCCGCACCCTAGAGCCTGTACTCCACAGGGAAGCCACCACAATGAGAAGTCCGTGCACAGCAACCCTGCCTGTCAAAGCTAGAGGAAGCCTGTGCAAAGCAATAAAGACCCAGAACAGTCAAAAACAAATAAATAAAAGCTTCTAAAAACTCAATGGATTTTACATCACAATTTCCTCTCTTTTCTTCCTTCTCCTCCTTATCATCATCTCTTGCAGGAATGTAATAGCAGCCTCAGGTTCATCCATGGCAAACAGTTACCAACTTTGAAATATATTCTGGACAATGATCTACATGCACTGAGATTAATTTTATTGAAAATTAAAATTTACCTGGAACAAACTTCAATGTGAATAATAAAAGACTTACATGCCCAGTCTCCCCCTGTGAGCACTTTCCAATTCTCTAGCCTCATATTAGCCATAACTGGAGGCAGGAAACGTGAGCATTTGGGGGACAGTCTTATTTTTTTAATACCTTTAATATCACACGTTGTTTCTTAAGGTAGAAAAAAGTTTTGAGATAACAATTATAATCTCCTTTTCTTTCCTTTAAATGAAACATCTTTGCTTTTGTTTCTGTCCAGACTTCTACTTTAACAGAAGGTACTCTTCACAGGATACCGAAATCCCTTTAAAATGTTATGACTGGCATTTGTCAGAAGCTTTCAACTAAGTAAGTAATCTCTGAAAACAAACTCTGATTAAAATGAAATTAAGCCCACAAGACATTAACACATTTAAGGCAATATTTTATTTTGCTATTATTTAATTATCTTTGAATTCTTTAAGTTAGTAAATTATGTCCAGCTTCTGTCTATCCACAAGGGCACATTTTTTATCTTTCCTTTGAAATAACAGGAAGGATCATAATATTTTTAAAAGGACATTCTAAATAAGAAAGGAACATTTCAAATACTTAAATGTTATATATGTGAAGATTTTATTTTCTATTTTGCAGAGAAGATAAAAAACAATACATTCCTGTGGGAAATACTGCTTTACACGAAACTGATAGGTGTCGTGGTAAGATCAATTAGCCAGAGTTTCCCGGCCGACTGCCATGTAGAAAACATGCTTTTGCTACCAGAGCAGTATTCTGCATTTTGGAAGTTGCAATAAGAAAAAACTAAAGGCCTGATCGTGGTTCTGACACTAGCCAGCTAGCTGTGTGCCCTTATGCTCTCTCGCTTATGTTATGAGTAAAATAAAGGGGCTGAGATCAGAGTCAGCCAGCTGTAGCCTACAAGCAGGCTACCTGTCTGTGTAAATAAATTTTGCTGGGACACAACTATAGCTGTTTCTTCACATGTTGTCTATGGCTTTTTTGCACTCAACAGTAAAGCTGAGTTGTATAGCCTGTAAGGGCTTCCCAGGTGGTGCTAGCAGTAAAGAACCCACCTGTCAATGCAGAAGACATGAGAGAGGTGGGTTTGATCCCTGAGTGGGGAAGATTCCCTGGAGGAGGGCATGGCAACCCACTCCAGCGTTTTTGGCTGGAGAATCTCATGGACAGGGGAGCCTGGTGGACTACAGTTTATGGGGTCACAGAGAGTCAGACACGACTTGAGCTACTTAGCACACAGCATAACCTGTAAAGTTACAAAATTTAGTAATTTGGTTCTTTAAGAAAAAAGTTTGCTGACCTATGGGTCAGGCTAAGGAAAACCTATAAAGTCCATACAGGTACTAAAACTCAGGGATTCTAAGAAAATATTACTAAGAATTTTGTTCACTAAATGTATGAAGATCATATATGCTGAAGTTCTTAAAAAGCCCTTTTAAGTCAATAATTCCACCTCACTGGTCCCACATCACATCTGCATTAGCAGAAAATGCAAAATCGTTTTCAAGAGAGTCTACGTGAATATATCATCATTTTCACAGTTCATTGATTTACATTTCATTTTCTAGTTTCTGCTTCTCAGTTAATGAAATTCACAGTTATTATTCCAAGGGTAGATGACAACACAATATAGAAAATGAATTTTATAACTTTGACTAAATTGGCAATTTTGATGAATTTCCATATCCACGCTTATTTGTTTCCAGTTTTTTAAAATTAAAGGCAAAAATACTAAATTTATCATAAGAATCCAAGTTTTAAATCAAGCTGTAATACTCAGAACTTTCAGACCATTTGTTTATAAATATATTTATATATGAAAAATATAATGAGTATGCATTTATGTTTTAAAGAGATTATTTACTGAATAATTGTAACTATAATTAATTTTATATATAAGATTTTATTTTCTATGTTGCATAGAAGATAAAAACAATATATTCCTATATTGTTGGAATAATTACAGTATTATGCCAAATGCATGCTTTGTGCTTAATATGAAAGAAGCCAATGTATAAAGGTGAAATTATCACATATACATAATATTCAAAATAACCTATGTTCATTAATTTTTTTAACTTTGAAGAAAGATAATAAATGAGAGTGCGTGTTCCTTTTGGAGATGTATGTGAAAATTATTTCCATTTCCTTCTTAACCCACCTAGAATTTTGTAAAAATAGGGGAGGGACAATATTCTAGTCTTATTATAGATACTATAAAAATACGAAGATCAGTGGCCATGCTAGTGCTTATAATATAGCGGCAAACCTGATAAGAAATTCTTGAGCAGTTACAATCTCCTGGGTATTGAAGAGTTTTGAATGTGTGATATCACTTAATCATTAAAATAACCTAGAAAGTAATATAATTGCTGTGCACGAAGTCACTTCAGTTATGTCTGACTCTGAGACCCCCCAAGACTGTAGCCCGCCAGGCTCCTCTGTCCATGGGATTCTCCAGGCAAGAATACTGGAGTGGGTTGCCATTTCCTTCTACAGTGGATCTTCCCAACCCAGGGATTAAACCTGGTCTTCTGTGTCGCCTACATTTGCAGGTGGGTTCTTTACCATGAGCACCACCTGGGAAGCCCTAATATAGTTGTTAGTATCACAGTTAAACACAAAGGAAACTAATTTATCTCTGGCTATACGGTAATAAGTGGCTGTGCTAGGCTTTGAATGCAGGCAGTGTGATTGCCTCCTCGGAAAGACTGGGAACCTGGGAACATCCTTGTGCCTGAGCTCCACGTGGGCAGCAGCACAGACTGANTTCTTAAAAAGCCCTTTTAAGTCAATAATTCCACCTCACTGGTCCCACATCACATCTGCATTAGCAGAAAATGCAAAATCGTTTTCAAGAGAGTCTACGTGAATATATCATCATTTTCACAGTTCATTGATTTACATTTCATTTTCTAGTTTCTGCTTCTCAGTTAATGAAATTCACAGTTATTATTCCAAGGGTAGATGACAACACAATATAGAAAATGAATTTTATAACTTTGACTAAATTGGCAATTTTGATGAATTTCCATATCCACGCTTATTTGTTTCCAGTTTTTTAAAATTAAAGGCAAAAATACTAAATTTATCATAAGAATCCAAGTTTTAAATCAAGCTGTAATACTCAGAACTTTCAGACCATTTGTTTATAAATATATTTATATATGAAAAATATAATGAGTATGCATTTATGTTTTAAAGAGATTATTTACTGAATAATTGTAACTATAATTAATTTTATATATAAGATTTTATTTTCTATGTTGCATAGAAGATAAAAACAATATATTCCTATATTGTTGGAATAATTACAGTATTATGCCAAATGCATGCTTTGTGCTTAATATGAAAGAAGCCAATGTATAAAGGTGAAATTATCACATATACATAATATTCAAAATAACCTATGTTCATTAATTTTTTTAACTTTGAAGAAAGATAATAAATGAGAGTGCGTGTTCCTTTTGGAGATGTATGTGAAAATTATTTCCATTTCCTTCTTAACCCACCTAGAATTTTGTAAAAATAGGGGAGGGACAATATTCTAGTCTTATTATAGATACTATAAAAATACGAAGATCAGTGGCCATGCTAGTGCTTATAATATAGCGGCAAACCTGATAAGAAATTCTTGAGCAGTTACAATCTCCTGGGTATTGAAGAGTTTTGAATGTGTGATATCACTTAATCATTAAAATAACCTAGAAAGTAATATAATTGCTGTGCACGAAGTCACTTCAGTTATGTCTGACTCTGAGACCCCCCAAGACTGTAGCCCGCCAGGCTCCTCTGTCCATGGGATTCTCCAGGCAAGAATACTGGAGTGGGTTGCCATTTCCTTCTACAGTGGATCTTCCCAACCCAGGGATTAAACCTGGTCTTCTGTGTCGCCTACATTTGCAGGTGGGTTCTTTACCATGAGCACCACCTGGGAAGCCCTAATATAGTTGTTAGTATCACAGTTAAACACAAAGGAAACTAATTTATCTCTGGCTATACGGTAATAAGTGGCTGTGCTAGGCTTTGAATGCAGGCAGTGTGATTGCCTCCTCGGAAAGACTGGGAACCTGGGAACATCCTTGTGCCTGAGCTCCACGTGGGCAGCAGCACAGACTGAGTGGGTTGAAAGCCCCAAAACGGTGACAAGTCAGGCTTGTGACAGAGGGAGAGGGTTGGGGTGAGGACAGGGAGGCAGGGGACACTGGAAAGAGAAGTGAGGAGAAAACACAGCTAGTTCTACTGAAAGGAGGTTCCAAAAACATGGGTAAACGCAACAGAAAATGACTGACATTGTCTAGAGAGCCTCTCCGAACAGTCAGACAAGCCCTCGAGGCAAAGAGACATTTGATCAAGAGAAGCGGCTCAGGAAGTTCAAGTTAGGCTCTGACTGCAGAAATGGGAACAATTATTATCCGCTGCTTTGTCTCTTAAAATGGAAATTGGCAGAAAGCAATGGCCCCGGAAATGGAGTAGTTAGTCAGAAGGCTGTGGTAACTTGGAGAGTAACAGCTAGAAATTCAGTTTTGTGGGGTGGGGACATTATTTATCTTACAGGAACCCGAGGCCCATGTTTTCCTTCAGAAACCTCACCCGTGGTAGATTCATGTCAATGTATGGCAAAACCAATACAGTAATGTAAAGTAAAATAAAGTAAAAATAAAAATTAAAAAAAAAAAAAGAAACCTCAAACCTGAGTGCAGTTAAGCTAACCTGAAGAATATGTAGTAGGAATACCTAAACAAAAAACTGTTTTGGGGTGTCCTTACTGAAGTGAATTTTTAAAATATGCCATGTGATGAAAGTAGGCCACTACACTCAAACTTGACCTAAGAGGTTTCTCTGTTTTTATAAGGGTAAATGTCCAACCAAATGAGTTCCAATTAATGAGGTAATCAGTGAGCCAATGCCAAGGGGGGAGGGGAGTGGTTTGGGCTACACTAAGTCGTTATGAAACTTCTACAATGTTATTATGGTTGTTGTCCGATTTTTATGAATTATTTTCTCCCACTCTTTTACTTTTTTCTTTTCTCTTTTCCTACTATTTGAACAGAGGTCAGAAGGCAATGGCACCCCACTCCAGTACTCTTGTCTGGAAAATCCCATGGACGGAGGAGCCTGGTGAGCTGCAGTCCATGGGGTCGCTAAGAGTTGGACACGACTGAGCGACTTCACTTTCACTTTTCACTTTCATCCATTGGAGAAGGAAATGGCAACTCAGTCCAGTGTTCTTGCCTAGAGAATCCCAGGGATGGGGGAGCCCAGTGGGCTGCCGTCTATGGGGTCGCACAGAGTCGGACACAACTGAAGCGACTTAGTAGCAGCAAGTTATATTTTAGGGTCACAACACTGTACTACTCACTATAGGATTTCAGACATTATCATTAGAAGAAAATGTTTATGAAAAGACATGAACATTATTTTGATGATTTTAACTTTACTTGGATGATTTCAAAACATATTTTATGACACTCAGTGACAATCCTGGTTGTCCTGATACCGGAATTGGGCATTACTAATTTTCAGAAATCATGGCATCTGGTCCCATCACTTCTTGGGAAATAGATGGGAAAACAGTGGAAACAGTGTCAGACTTTATTTTGGGGGGCTCCAAAATCACTGCAGCCATTAAATTAAAAGATACTTATTCCTTGGAAGGAAAGTTATGACCAACCTAAATGGCATATTCAAAACCAGAGACATTACTTTGCCAACAAAGGCCCAGCTATGGTTTTCCCAGTGGTCATGTATGGATGTGAGAGTTGGACTGTGAAGAAGGCTGAGTGCCAAAGAACTGATGCTTTTGAACTGTGGTGTTGGAGAAGACTCTTGAGAGTCCCTTGGACTGCAAGGAGATCCAACCAGTCCATTCTAAAGGAGAGCAACCCTGGGTGTTCATTAGAAGGACTGATGCTAAAGATGAAACTCCAGTACTTTGGCCATCTGATGCCAAGAGTTGACTCATTGGAAAAGACCCTGATGCTGGGAGGGATTGGGGGCAGGAGGAGAAGGGGATGACAGAGGATGACATGGCTGGATGGCATCACCGACTCAATGGACATAAGTTTGAGTGAACTCCGGGAGTTTGGTGATGGACAGGGAGGCCTTGCGTGCTGCGATTCATGGGTCGCAAAGAATCAGACATGACTGAGCAACTGAACTGAACTGACTGAATACAGAAATAAACTTTAAATCTCCAAAAGGAGGCAGACTGAGCATTCAGGGAATATTTTAAAGATACATTAACTGCATAAAAGAAACATATCACAATCATTGCGGAGATGAATCTTACAGCTTTCGTTCTGGCAAGAACCTAAGACAGCTGTTCTCTACATTACTTTTTGTTTTTTTTTTTTTAAGTATTTATTTGTTTGATTCCACCAGGTCTTAGCTGCAGCACATGAGATCTTCAGTTGTGGCACATGGGATCTAGTCCCTGGATGAGGGACTGAACCCAGGCCCCTTGCATTCGGGGGTGAGGTGGAGTCTTAGCCACTGGACAACCAGGGAAGTCCCTATATTATCATTTCTCACTAGAAGGAAGTTGAGGCCTACAGTTCTATCCAATATGCCTCTACTGTTTCAAATCTTGTCCCCTCTTTCTGTCTTTATGGCACACTAGCATTTCAGGCCCTCAAACTTATCCTTCTGGGTCTTGAATCTTGGAAAGAGCTCCTCACTGGTTTCCCAGCTGCCAGGTTGGCCCTTCCGAGTCCTTTGCCACAATCTGAGGACGAGACGGTTCCCTGTAATGTGTGAAAGCTTCCCCTGTGAGCTCAGCTGGGACCACAGTTCACAAGCTGTGTGATTTGGGGCAAGTGATTAACTCAGCTGACTTATAGCTGCTTCACGTATGAGATGCACGTGGTAACTCTGCTGGATATTCTCTGTCTGCTTCTCCTGACGCATTCTTGACTCTTCCTCCTTCCTGTTCTCTGCTCCCCAGAGGGTGACCTTAATGGGTCTGTAATTACAGAGTCTTAGGTCCCCTGGTCTCAAGCTGGGTTTGGCCAGGGGGAGGCAAAGGGATCAAAAATCACAGAGAAGGAAAAAAAGCAAGGTTGGTGTGTATTTTTTTTCCCTTGGCTCCTTCCCAGCTGGACAGGAAATGGCCGTGGCTAAGGCCTCTCTTGGAAGGCTACACGCTTGCTCAGTTGGTTCTAGGATGCATTTCTCTCTTAATCCTGCAGGGCTGAGTGGTCAAGGCTTCCCACTACGGCTAGCCTCAAGAGGGCACACCTCTTTAGCCCTGTGCACAGTTTCATACAGAGTTCCTTCATTCACCCCTCCTCAATCACCCGTGGGAGTCGCCCTTTGTTTTCTTGTAGGATCCCCGATACAATGACCACAGCTGACTCATAGGGTATTTGTATGAATTAAATGAGAAATGCATGGAAAGTGATGAATAGTGCACTTGGTCTATAATAACAAGATACATTCCTAAGTGGCACAGAGGTAAAAAATCTACATGCCGCTGCAGGAAAAGGAGGTTGGATCCCTGGGTTGGGAAGATCCCCTGGAACAGGAAATGGTAACCTGCTTCCAGTACTCTTGCTTGAAGAATCCCATGGACAGAGGAGCCTTGGAGGTTACAGTTTATGGGGTCGCAGAGAGTTGGACATGACTGAGCAACTCACCCACACACACCCACACACACACACAAACTCAAAATATTTATAAGACGCTTTAATTCATTTATGATGTTCATAAAAATGTTAAAGTATAACAAGGGGTATCATACTATAATGCTATTAATATTCAAACTACTGGTTAGCAACGTAAGTGATGAACTTATTTTCCTAACAAACTCTCTGATGTCGCAAACTTTAATATGATATTTAAAATTTAGATCAATGAAACCTCAAGAACTAGTCAATCTCTCCTCCAAATTTTTAAATCATATCTCACTCTCTAGTCAACTCACTTGACAGTAAGTACATAAAACTGTTTTATTCATGTTTATCTATTATATATTATAAGCTCCCTACGAGCAATGTTCATTCCCTGTGATTGCCTATTTCTTACCACCACTTCCACCTTCTTCATCCCAACATTAAACAGAGTCTCCTGTAAAACCTAAGACTTAGACAAGACTACCTAAAGCATACTCAAGGGCTTCCCTGGTGGTTCAGTGGCAAAGAATCTGTATGTCAACACAGGAGACACACGTTTGACCCCTGGTCTGAGAAGATCCCACAGCCCGTGGGACAGCTAAGCCTGGGAGCTGCAACTACGGAAGCCCGCACACCCTAGGGTCTGCACTTGGCAACAAGAGAAGCCACCACAGTGAGAAGCCTGCTCGGTGCAGCTAAACAGGAGCCCCGCTTGCTGCAACTAGAGAAAGCCTGTGCATAGTAAGGAAGCTCCAGCATGGCCAAAAGAAATAATAACACTAAACTAAAGCTCATTCAGACAGGAGATCGATTTGTTTCTACTTACTGGAATCCTTGTCTATGAATTGCATGGCTCCTGCATGTGAAACCAGCTTAGATCCCACCTGTATCAACAGCAAGTGACTCTGATTCTGCATGGCACCTTAGCTGCCTCTCAAAAAGTTAACTTAAGCATGGACAGAGGTATGCGCAGAGCTGAGAGTTTTTTTTTTTAAAAAAACAGAACAAAAAAACCCTTGATGAGCAGAAGTACAAACACTCATTTCAAAGCTTCCAGATGTTTAGTGTTACTGACAGGAAGAGACCTGAATTTACCTTTGAGGCTGACTGTTCCTCTATTCTAAGAAATCCAACAATGGTAACTTCTGTTATATAAATGGCAACTTCTGTTGTATAAAATTAAAGCAAGTCCCTACCCACTGTTCTGGGGCAAGCAGTGAAATTAATCTGCATCTTGATACTTCAAACGCAAGCTATCAAGAAACCTCAGGGAAGGGCTTCCCTGGTGGCCCAGTGGTTAAGACTCCACGCTTCCACTGTAAGGGGCATGGGTTTGATCCCTGGTCGGGGAACTAAGGTCCTACATACTGCATGGTGCAGCCAAATAAGAAATCTCAGTGAAGTATTATTCCAGGCAGAAGGGAAAATAAGTGCCAGTGTTCTGAAGTGGGAGAGGGCCTGGCACAAGGCAGGACTGGTGAGGAGGCCCCGTGTGGAGGGCTGTGCACCCAGCATGCGCTTTGGTGCACCCACCTTCCTGGACCCTCCCCATATGCCTGCTCACACGTCCATGCCACTTCCCACATGGACGTCTAATTCCAACCCACCCTCCCTTATTCCCTAAGCCCCACATCAGAAGTCACTCCCCCGGGCCGTGGGTCTCCACAGTGGTCCGCTGCACCTCTCACTGGTCACTCGGCACTAGACTGTGAAGCACCACGGTCACTGAGGAGTGGCTGCCCTGTGGAGGGCGGAGGCCATGCCTGATGCCTCGCAGTCCCCAGGACCAGCCTAGACGGGGCCCAGAATGAGTAATGTGCTCACAGAAGTGGCTGGTTGAACTGAACTTGGAAGTCAAGGAGCATGTTTCCGAAATCAGTTTCAGAAAGTGATCAACAGCATCGTTCTCCTATGTTTATACACACAAAGACTTATGTGCATGGATATCTGCTGTGACGCTGTTTATACTAAAGGGCTAAAAATAACCTCAAATTCTAGGAGAAAACTAGCTGAATAAATTATAGTACAAAATGCAGCCGACGAGGCCATTAAATCTACATGTACTGATATGGAACCAACAATGACATACTCCTAAGAGAAAAGGCAAAATAAAGAACAGTGAGCAAGACAGAAAAGCATAAGTATCGTACGACATCCCTTATTATGTGGAATCTAAAAAGAAACGATACCAGTGAACTTACAAAACAGACTCACGGACTTCTAAAAGGAGTTGATGGCTGCTGAGGGTGGGGAGCTGGGAAAGCAAGGGGGAGGGACTAGTTAGGGAGTTTGGGAGAGACACGTACACAAGGCTATGTTTAAAATGGGTAACCAACAAGGATCTTCTGTATAGCTCAGGAAGCTCTGCTCAATGCTTTGGCAGCCTGGATGGGAGTGAGGCCTGGGGGAAAAGGGATACATGCAAGGCTGAACCCCTCTGCTCTGGTCACCTGAAACTATTACAACATTGTTTGTTAACTGAGTATACCCCAATACACAATTAAAAGTTGTGTTTTTTTTTAAAGAACAGTGAGCATTATATTTACTATTTGCAAAAAGAGAAAGGTGCTTATATATGCATATGATGTCCCTGAAAAGAGACATAAGAGACAGGTAGAAGCGACCGACCTGCTCATGCGGAACGATGCAGACAGGACACCGTTTTCACTAAACGCCCATTTTTTCCTCTTGGAAGTATCTACTACTGTTGTGCACATGTTCCTACTGAACAAAAATACTGGTTTTTAAAAGAGAAAAGGGATCAAATAAGTCCTCACTCAGCCCTGTGCAGTCTCAGCGCCCCCTTTTTCAACTCCACCCTAAGATTTCAGCCTATTCCGTATAATTTCTAGCGCTGGTCCTAAAATAGTCGTGGGGTGTAAACGACAGGCTTTCCTCGTGCCACAGGAGAACTGATGGCTGGTGGCAGTGAGTNAAAGAGAAAACGGATCAAATAAGTCCTCACTCAGCCCTGTGCAGTCTCAGCGCCCCCTTTTTCAACTCCACCCTAAGATTTCAGCCTATTCCGTATAATTTCTAGCGCTGGTCCTAAAATAGTCGTGGGGTGTAAACGACAGGCTTTCCTCGTGCCACAGGAGAACTGATGGCTGGTGGCAGTGAGTTAATGACTGGGTGGAACAGGCAGAAATAAACTATTATTTAGATACTCTCAGCACTACAGCCAAGCTGCCTTCTAAAGCTCTCGTCTGTCTGCATAATAGCCAGTTTAGCTACTAAGACCAATGATAAGCTTGCATGAGTAACGTGAATCATCAGGCAATTTTGAAGTTAAAAAAAAAAATCTTCCTTAAAGGGAAACATGCTTGAAAGTATAGTACTTAGAATACATTTCCCTAAGATGAAAGTGTCAAGACTGCCCGAGCAGCTAGGATTTTTAAATTTTTACAACTCAGGCAATGAAGGTTTCACTTCTACGTCCAATTAACCCACCCGAAGGCAAGGCACGCTCTAAATAATCCAGGACTGATGGCAGTAAGAGTATCAGGTCGATTTGGAAAAGTTTGAACTCAGAATCAGTAGCCTGACAATCTATTTATCCTCACTTGGCAGCACAAATCACACATGCTAAGTTTGAGAGGACCAGGAGTGTTCACAAAAGACTGTCGTGGTTTTAAAAGAGCTGTCAGTAATGAAATGTAAACTCATCTTGTGCTATACTAGACGACTGTCTTATCCTTGAAGAATTAAAGACAGAAACCTACCATCTGAAGCACATGTCCTTTTTAGAATCTGTTAAATGTACTTTAAATATCCCCATCTTGTCAGTCCAAATAACTTGTTCTTCAAGGCATTTATCTTCACCAGTGAAGCTTTATTTGAAAGCTTACAATGTAACTTAAGGCATTTTAAATTTAGAAACTTTCTTCCAACCAATTTGAGTTCCAGAGTCATGAAGTCCTCTCGGATTTGCTATCTACTCTCTTCTTGATCCTACTTGTTCCTTCATTAAACACTTCATTAAAGGAGCACAGAGGGGAACCAAATACTTGAAATACATATTTGGAAGTCAGGTACAATTTAGTACTGGTGTGTAGACTGATTCACCTTTGAAATCATGATCGTATATTAAAATCTAAAAGTATGAGACAGTATCTCATGGACATTGAATGACTCTAAAGTAATACATGCCATTAAAGATGACACCACAGCAAATACTTTGGCCACCTGATGCAAAAAGCCAACTCAGGGTGGATGGCATCGTCCACTCAATGAACCTGAGTTTCAGCAAACTCCGGGAGTCAGTGANAAAATCTAAAAGTATGAGACAGTATCTCATGGACATTGAATGACTCTAAAGTAATACATGCCATTAAAGATGACACCACAGCAAATACTTTGGCCACCTGATGCAAAAAGCCAACTCAGGGTGGATGGCATCGTCCACTCAATGAACCTGAGTTTCAGCAAACTCCGGGAGTCAGTGAAGGACAGGGTCATTTGGCATGCTGCAGCCCATGGGGTTGCAAAGATTAGGATGCGACTGAGCAATTGAACAACAACAACATCACATTTTATGAACAAATGCAGTATATGTTTCTAAAAATATATTTTGAGGAAATTTATCTTCAAAACAAAACAAATCATCCATAGCTTTCTAAAAAAGATATCCTTTACACTAAATCATTTTCTATGAACTGGGGTTTTTTGGTCTTAAAAAATGGTAATTTACACATTACTTACTTTTAAGTAGAAAGGTAAGATGTCTTATATAACATTTTTTTTTCCCAAAACACTTTTTCTATGTTAATGTCCAGTTTTTGAAATGTTCCTATCACGAAGTCACAAATGACTATTTCCTATTACAATTCACTGATTACCTAGCACCTAAGGTGCTGCAAAAGACTCCTGAGAGTCCCTTGGACTGCAAGGAGATCCAACCAGTCAATCCTAAAGGAAATCAAGACTGAATATTCATTCATTGGAAGGACTGATGCCAAAGCTGAAGCTCCAATACTTCGGCCACTTGATGTGAAGAGCCAATGCATTGGGAAATACCCTGATGCTGGAAAAGACTGAAGGCAGGAGGAAACGGGGGCCACANGTGCTGCAAAAGACTCCTGAGAGTCCCTTGGACTGCAAGGAGATCCAACCAGTCAATCCTAAAGGAAATCAAGACTGAATATTCATTCATTGGAAGGACTGATGCCAAAGCTGAAGCTCCAATACTTCGGCCACTTGATGTGAAGAGCCAATGCATTGGGAAATACCCTGATGCTGGAAAAGACTGAAGGCAGGAGGAAACGGGGGCCACAGAGGATGTGATGGTTGGATGGCATCAGCGACTCAATGCACATGACTCTGAACAAATTCTGGGAGATACTGAAGGACAAGGAAGCCTGGTGTGCTGCAGTCCGTGGGGATGCAAAGACTCGGACATGGTTTAGCGACTAAACAACAGCTCCTCTAATAACCCATTCTTCCTCAATGATGTGCGAATTAGTAAATTAGG
>SJYA01006890.1:0-19784 GCA_006410615.1 Neotragus moschatus
TCCATGACATGTAGAATCTTCCCATCAGATCAGGGATCAAACCCATGTCTCCTGCACTGGCAGGCAGATTGTTACCACTGAGCCACCAGGGAAGCCTTGGAATTTGGATTTGAAATCAAGTGCCATGACACCAAGAATCCTTTTTCTCTACCTCACTTTCTCTCCTTTCACTTGCTCGTGCAAGTTTTCCCTCCACCTAGTCCTGCTAATCCACCTGGAAGTTTCCTACTCATGACCAGGCTGCAACTCCTCCTGATCTTTCGTGATAGGATTAGTAACCCTTTCATTTATCCTCACAAATCTTCACATACACATCTACAGAGTCTCTCTCCATATTGTTTTATGGTATTCAGTTTGTAGTCTCATTGCTAACACTAAATTCTGAAATCTGTGACTGAATACTGCATCCTATTCTGTCCTGTGACTTTGTACAAGTACACAGAGCTCAAGTAAAACGAAGGTACTTGGTAGATGTCTGCCGAATTGTTTTGTGGAATTAGCAGGCTAGTGCATCAGATGGAGAAGATGATGTTGGTTGCATTGATAGAGGACCAGCGAATTATTTGTTCTTAACCTAGGGGCTCAGTGAGGTCCTACCACACATATATTCAAATTTCACTCATTCATAGGTAGATTTTTGAGATAGTATATGGCAATAATAAAAACTAACATTTACAGAGTATCTTTCATGGGCCAGATTTTATACATATACCTACTGTGATAGGTATTATGAGCCCATAATGTTTAGGTGGAGAAACAGGCTCAAAATGGTAAAGTTGAGGCAGGCTGACACCGGGGACTCTTTGCTACAATGCTCGCACCTGGACAAACATCTCCCAGAGCAACAGAAGAAAAACTATAAGGGACTAAAAAGAGCTGGATGCATAAGGCAGTTGGAACAAATGATCAACAATATGATGCAAAAAGGACCAAAAATCCAACAGCCACTTATAAGTTGTTGGAGCAAAAGCAGGGTACTGCACATGATTCTTACACACAGTTCCATCAAGCAGGTCGGCCAACCACCCAAGCCACCCCTGTGGCCTGACCACTGGATAGGCACCTACCCTCACCCCATTTAAGGGACCAGATTGCTCACCAATCAAGGAGCAAGCAAGGAAACCTGTTACTTGTTTTTACTCCCTCTGCTGCAGCACAATTCTCAAAAAAACCTTGCCCAAATTTCTCCTCTGACCTGTTATCTATTTCTGTTGATTAAAAAGCCCAAAAATCCAGGTCAGTAACAAAGTGACCTGAAAGCTGCAGAACTGAGGTCCAGCTGAGGTCTGCTGGAATCCTCCATTACCCTTTTCCCACTAGAGTGTGTTGGCTCGAGTGGGCACCAGGGTAGCAGAAATATTAACACTAGTAATCAATGCTAGCTTTGCTGTTTCCTTGTAATAAAGAGTTTCACGCGTTACGTCCTGCTAAATTGCTTCAGTAGTGTCTGACTCTGTGACCATATGGACGGTAGGCCCCAGGCTCCTCTGTCCATAGGATTCTCCAGGCAAGAATACTGGAGTGGGTTGCCATTTCCTCCTCCAGGGTGTCTTCCCAACCTAGAGATTGAACCCGTGTCTCTTAAGTCTCCTGCATTTGGGAGGCTGCTGCTAAGTCACTTCAGTTGTCTCCAACTCTATGCGACCCCATAGACGGCAGCCCACGAGGCTCCCCCATCCCTGGGATTCTCCAGGCAAGAACACTGGAGTGGGTTGCCATTGCCTTCTCCAAGGCATGAAAGTGAAAAGTGAAAGTGAAGTCGCTCAGTCGTGTCTGACTCTTCGCGACCCATGGACTGCAGCCTACCAGCTCCTCCATCCATGGGATTCTCCAGGCAAGAGTACTGGAGCGGCTAGCACCACCAATTTTAGAAATGAGAAGTTGCCCCAGAGAGGCATGTTCAACATTCCATACACCAGGGGGCACTGTTTACATCATCGTTCACTGGAAGCGCTGTGCGCCTGCGTGGTGAGCACGCTGCAAAACCTCAGCGGCCATGGGCACAGATGGGCGGGAAAGACTGCTAATTCAAGGGAGCTTCCTTATTTCTTTCCTCTGTGCTGCTCTCACCTCAGAAGCATCTGGGAACCCCTAAAGACACATCTAGTATCCGTCCACGAGTTCCATCCAGCTCCAGGTATAGGACTTCTTGTGAACCTGCCCCATATGCCACATCTCTGAGGGGAAAATGTATCTTCTCTGAGGCTTCACCTCGACCTTGCTGCTGGTCTCAGCATGTAATCTTTTCCCTTCTCTCCCTTGGACAGATTCATGATTTTCTCTGAAATTCAGAGACCTTGTCTCTGAAATGGGGGTAAAGGTAATTTACTGATCCTCTAGGCTCTCTTTAGCTGGTTCTAAGTCGGGGGGAAAGAGGGGCTGCAGGATTTGAATGTCCTTTTTGAAACCGCACACCTCAGCTGGGAATTCGAACACAGTCTTGCCTCACGTGGGGCAGGAGCCCAGGTGAACCTCATGTGAGACTCCAACCCCCAATCTTCTGACTGAAACCGTGCACCTAGTCTCGGGACTTAATGACGTTCAGGAGAGGCAAAGTGAAAGGTAAGAAGTGGATTTATTAATATCCTTTGTAAAGAAGTTGCCGGGCAATGGGGCGTGAGAGGGTGGTCTTGTCTCAGGTTTCAGGTGAGCTCCTGAGAAGGTCTGCCAAGTGAGGGTGCTTGGCGCTGGGCAGGAAAGACGGCAAGAGCGAGCCAGAGTAAAGGGAGGAGACGCACAAGACTGAGGCAGAATGCGGGCATCTTGGAGGAGAAACACGCAGACTTTCTGGCAATTTCCCTTCCTCCCCCATCTGAGTTGCTTGAAGGCTCTGCACCATCTTCCATCCCCATAACCGCCCATCCTCCTGTTGTTTAGTTGCTAAGCCTTATCTGACTCTGCAACCCCATGTAGACCGCCAGGCTCCTCTGTCTATGGGATGTAGCCCGCCAGGCTCCTCTGTCTGTGGGATGTAGCCCGCCAGGCTCCTCTATGGGATTCCCCAGGCAAGAATGCTGGAGTGGGTTTCCATTCCCTTTCCCATGGCATCTGCTCCACCAGACATCAGACCTGTGTCTCTCGCATCTCCTGCATTGACAGATGGATTCTTTACCACTGAACCACCCATCCTCCCAGCTGCACATTATTCCTACTCTGCTCTCTGTTTGAGCCCTCTTTCTCATTCAAAAACCATGGGTCCACAGCATGGCCACTTTCTCTTCTCAGTCATCTGATTACAACCAGAAGTTAAAGGACAAAGCAAAAATCATTTTGTGTATTTTGTTACTGAAGGACTTTTCAAAGTGTTCAGTATGCCAGACTGCACTGTCAATCTCTAGGAAAAGGCTATAATAGACATTTCCCAAATTTACTTTGTCTCAGCTCAGTTGCTCAATCGTATCTGACTCTTTCCAACCCCATGAATTGCAGTACACCAGGCTTCCTGTCCGTCACCAACTCCTGGAGTTCACTCAGACTCATGTCCATCGAGTCAGTGATGCCATCCAGCCATCTCATCCTCGGTCGTCCCCTTCTCCTCCTGCCCCCAATCCCTCCCAGCATCAGAGTCTTTTCCAATGAGTCAGCTCTTCGCATGAGGTGGCCAAAGTACTGGAGTTTCAGCTTTAGTTTCATTCCTTCCAAAGAACACCCAGGACTGATCTCCTTCAGAATGGACTGGGTGGATCTCCTTGCAGTCCAATGGACTCTCAAGAGTCTTCTGCAACACCACAGTTCAAAAGCATCAATTCTTCGGCGCTCAGCTTTCTTCACAGTCCAACTCTCACATCCATACTTGACCACTGGAAAAACCATAGCCTTGACTAGATGGACCTTAGTTGGCAAAGTAATGTCTCTGCTTTTGAATATGCTATCTAGGTTGGTTATAACTTCCCTTTCAAGAAATAAGCGTCTTTTAATTTCATGGCTGAAATCACCATCTGCAGTGATTTTGAAGGAACCTATTTTTTTTATAGAGCATGTTTTGTGACTTCTGTGTGTTCCAAGGAACAAACTTGGGAAAATATTAATGCTGGCTCAAATAAGCTAAGACTTCATGTTGAGAGAGAAACTTTTTAGGGTAGTAGTGGTAAAGCTATACTTTATGTATATATGTATATATATGCATTATATACACACATATATAATGTATTTACATACATGTATTAATATTATATATAATGCATAATGTATATAAGTATATATTCTTCTTTGACAACAAATAGTACCATGGTTAGTGAAAATCCACAAACTATAATTTTTACATGATTAAAAATCCTAAATCACTGTCTGTTCCCTACTTTTTTCTAAGTTTGTGATTCCAAAAGTAACCAACAATTAGAAAAGAAAATCCCAATATTTACAAAAATCTATTCTGAATGAATGTATGTATGTTTCTAAACAGTCAACAGGGTCATATGATCTTTTTCTGAAAGTCCAAAATATTCAGTTTGATTTTTAGTAATGTTTTACTTCAAAGTCAATAACGTATGACCGATTAATCGTTAGGGTTAGGATGATCTCTAGACTCTGAACCCCTATTAGAAAGTTATTATGAAACTACTGATACTTTCTTAGAAAACTTTTCCCTCTTGTATAGTACTTAAAAATTTATAAAACCTTTAAGGGAAGCAGAACACTTCTAAGAAAGGCACTTTTTCCTTTAAGGGAAGCAGGACACATTTATTAAATACTTATTATATCCCAAGCACATTGTTGGGTGCTTCTAATATGAAGCTTTGGTGACACAGTAGCCAAGATACACTGATATTCATGAAAAGTAAATGTGAGCGATCCTACAATGGAAGGGACACAGCAAGAACCCAGGACGTCAAGGTCTCTCCTCTAACCCCTGACACATCCCCACTGTAGCAGGTGGCCATTCCTTCCTGTCTGCTCCGCTGCACACGGGAGTTTTCTGTCTCTCAGTGAGGCCTCAAACTGAGCATCTCCACGCTGGGAAGTTTTCTGCCACAGCCAGGCAACTGAGTCCGGAGCTTCTTCCCCAGTTCTTACGATATCAGGGGCCCCCTCCAGCCTGGTTATTTATTTTGCAGCAAATCTGAGAAGTGAATCTGTAGCCAAGATACACCAGTATTTATGAAAAATTAATTGGTGTGTGACAACAGCTTGGCCACTCACACCAAGGGCAATCGCCTCCTTAAGCCTCTCTCCCAGGCCTTGAGCAAGGGTGTTCAGGTGGTTGGGGAAAGTTGCATATTTATGAAATCGCTTTGGTATGTACATCCTGCACTTGCCTTCTGATTTTCTAAGAGCCTGGAGCCAGCTTGGGAGTGCAGGGTGAGGGGGAAAGACTCCCGGCTCTGGCTAGTGGATAGGACAGACAGTACAGGGGTGGGCTGCAACCCAACTCACAGATAAGAAGACCGGTAATCCCTGAAGAATGCCAGCCCCAGTCCCAAGAGGGAGAGCACCAACAGCTTCGCCATGGCCTGGGACAGACGGCTGCAGGATGGACGGACGCACAGATGGGAGAAGGGGTGGAGATCCTGCGCACCAGCAGCCTAGGGCTGCTCTGGGGTTGGCCCCACCCCCAACCACCCGGGGGCGAAGCTCACCTCGCCTGCCTTGCTCGGGGACTGCGGGAACTTGGTTGAGGTCAGCTCCTGCAGCCAGGTGCTGCGCGCTCCCGACACTTTAAAGAGAGAATTAGCTGCCTAGAGCGGGCAGAAAGGGGAGAATAGGCAGGTCGGAGGAAACGAAGAGCGGTGGGAAAGGAGAGCCAGGCTTTGAGGAACGCTCACTTTGTGCCAACAAGGTCCTAATCCTGTGACTCAGAGGGGCTCAGTAACTTGATCACTGTGACTCAGCCAGAAAAGGCACAAAAGGAAGGGAGGGCTGTTATTGGCACCTCTTAAGATACAAGTTTATTCTCACCCGACTACCGCCACGTGGCTCCGTCAGACATCTGCATATCAAGCTTCTCTTTCAGCACCACTCATCAGATACCTCTCTATGGTGTCATTCCTTCCAGACTCTTGGCTGACATTGAGTACCTGTTAGGTGCCGGCAATCAGTAAAATAGATCACTCTTGCATACGCTGTGGATAATCCGTGTTTGCATTATGGGGATGCCCCTCCTCTATGGAGAGCAATAAAGCAGGGAAAGGCATAGAGCAGGCATACTGAGGTGCCATTTAAGAAAGCGGTGTCCAGGGAGGCGTCACTGATAAGGCGACTTCTGAGCAAAGCAGGGTAGGAAGTGCCTCTGCCTTCTGCCTTCGCTCCTGTTCCCATGAATGAGACTTTCCTGTTCAGGAGAAACCACCTCTTCTCTTTGCCCTGGGTTTCTTTTTTTTTATTTCCTTCTCAAGAATTTTGGTCCCAGTTACAACTTCTCTCTCCTACAACATCTTCCTCTTCTCTGGAATATTGCCATTAGATACAGGCATGCTTTAGGTTCACTCATAGTTTTCTGGGGAAAATACTCTTTGATCCCACATTCTACCTACCTACTGCTTTCTTTGTAAAAAAGCACTGATAAAATCTCTTAGACTTGCCGACAGTTGCTGCTTCCATTTTAGTACTTCTCGTAACAGATTAATGATGGCCACAAATTCTTCGACACTCTTCTTATTGGAAAGTGTGGTACAAGATCCCTCTTTTGACACTGGTGCTGTCTCTGTGAATGCCTTAATTTATAGAATGCAGTGGTGCTGTCCAAGTTTTTAGGCGCAGCTTTAGAGACCAAGGGCTTCCATCTCTTATCACTCAAACACTTACTCTTACATCTTGAGCTTCTGCTTAATAAATCTGACCACCTCACTGGTATGTCCATATGAGAGGGTCTGAGCATGTAGAGAGGGAAAGTGGCCAGCTAAGGCCAGCCTTCTAGCTATCTCCACCAAGGGAGTGGATACAACCGATGAAGCCGTCTTGGACACTTGAGACTTGTCCAGCCACCCAGAGAGTATCACTGAGGCACCATCCCAGTTGATACCACATGAAACAGAAGAATCAACCTGCTGAATCTTGCCCAAATTCCTTACTCATTGTGTGTAAACATAAGAAAATAAATTTTCCTTTGGCAACTGATTTTAGGAAGTATCTTTAGCCTCCCATTCTCTGCTTAACCATTCTAATAGAGCTTGTGTTCCTTCAGTTCAACCATAGAATTGTCTCTTATTAAACTACTCAGAATACCTATGTTATTGAGCCCAGTGGTTACTTCCACGCCGTAATCATACTCAACTTGTAACCACATTGGGCACAGATCACCACTTCCTTCTTTTTAAATACTTTCTCTTGTATCCGTGATCCCACCCTATCCATCTTTCCTCTACCTTTCTGGTCGTCTTTGTAGGGTCCTCCGGTCATTGACCTCAAAATAATGAAGCCCTCGGACTAGTTCAGCGATATCTTCTCTTTCTGCATTCTTCCTCAAAGTGGCCCCATCCATTCCATGGATTTACATACCATTAGTATGCTGGTGTTACAAAAAGTGTACACACCTAACTCAAGTCACTTACTGTGGCTTTAAAGATCATCTTAGATCTCTCTAGCTAAAGTAGCACATGCCACCTTCAGCAACATTTTGATGTCTCATTTTTTTCCATCACTTTTTGTTTCTGAAGTATTGTTAATTTATACTTTGTTGCTGCCTAATGGAATGTAAGCTCCTTGAGGTCAGAGTTTTTTGTCTTTTCTGTACTATGACCCCAGGGTATAAAAAAGAGTCTGGCAAAAAGTGGTCCCTTATTAGACATTAGACTGGTTGGCTGGTGAGCATATACCTTCCCAGGTAGCGCAGTGGTAAAGAATCTGCCTGCCAATGCTGGAGTCACAAGAGGTGCAGGTTTGATCCCTGGGTCAGGAAGATCCTCTGAAGTAGGAAATGCAAGCCACTCTAATACTCTTGCGTAGAGAATCCCATGGACAGAGGAACGTGCTGGGCTACAGTCCATAGGGTCACAGAGCCAGACATGACTGAGCACGCAAAGATGGAGGATGATGGTGGCTGGTGAGCTTTGGTGATGGCTTTGTGCTCACTACCTGGCTACCTGGTTGACACTTCCACTGGGATGTCTTACAGTCTCTTCAAAATGTCTTCAAGCCAGAATTATTGATTCCCTCACACCAGCATGTTATATCCTCCAAACCCTCCACACTTTAATAAATGGCACCACTCCCATCTAGTTGCTCAAACTCCAAACCTAGATGTTTTTCTTCATCTACCTCTTTCTCTCACATCTCCTTACACAGGTGTATCAGTCATAGGCTCTTCTTCTATATTAATTGTTTACTGCTCCCCAACAAATTACATAAAAACCTCACAGTCAGAAGACATTGCTTGTCTCTTGACAAACCCATAGTTTTTATGGGTCAGGAATCAGCATGGCATAGCTAAATACCTTGGACTTGAGGTCTCTCATGAACTGACAGTCAGAGTTGCTCTGATGGTTAATTTTGTGTGTCAATTTGACTGGGCTAAGAGATGACCCAGTTGCTGGTAAAACATTATTGCATGCAACTGTGACAGTAATCCTAGAAGAGATTAGCATTTGAATCAGTAGATAAGATCCACTCTTATCAGTGTGGGTGGCCATCACCCAGGCTGTTGAGGGCCTGAAGAGAATAACAAGGTAGAGAAGGGACGACTTCTGTCTCTCTCTACTTGAGCTGGCACAGCATCCTTTCCTGCCCTTGGATACCAAAGCTTCTAATTCTCAGGCCTTCAAACTCTGGGACTTATACCGGTGGCCCCCTCATCTCTTAGGCCTTCAGACTGGACTGTATATATACCTGGTTCTCCAGCTTGCAGGCAGCATATCCTGGCATATATCAACTTCTGTAATCCTGGGAGCCAGTTCCACAATAAATCTCTTCTCTCTCTCTCTCTCTATCCATCCTCTTTTACTGGAGAACCCTGACTAATAGAGCTGTGCATGCATGCTAAGTTGCTTCAGTCATGTCCGACTCTTTGGGATGCTACAGACTGTAGCCTGTTAGGCTCCTCTGTCCATGGGATTCTACAGGCAAGAATACTGGAGTGGGTTGCCATGCCCTCCTCCAGGGGAATCTTCCCGACCCAGGGATCGAAGCCACATCTCTTAGGTCTTTTGCATTGGCAGGTGAGTTCTTTACCACTAACGCCATCTGAAAGCTCTACTAGGATGGGATGGAGGGGGTGAGATCAGCTTCCAAGATCACTCACATAGTTCTTGGCAGATTGCAGTCCTTTGCTTCATGGACCTCTCCACAGAGTTGCAGCACCACAAGGTACCTGGCTTCCCTCAGGATAAGCAATCTACCCAAGCAAGAGAGCATGCCTCCCAGATGGAAGCCACGATCTATTAACAACCTAACTACAGAAGTGACATCCCTCAATGTCTGCCCTAGACTCTTTGCTAGAAGCTAACAGCTATCTCCACTCCCCCTTTTGGAGAGAGGAATTAAGCTCCCTCTCTTGAGGTGAGGCATGTCAAAGAATATGTGGGCATAGCTTTAAAACTGCCCCAACTTCCAAATCAGTCCTGAATCAGCCCGCTTCTCCCCTTCTCTACTGATCAGCACTGTGGCTGCTATTGTCTGTAGGCACAAACAGCCTCTTCAGTGTTCTCTCTCTAACCCTCTAATCCATTCTCCTCACTGCAGATGATTTTTTTTAAAATGTAAACAATACCATATCATTTCCCTGCCTCAAGTCCTCCCTACTGTGGCTTCTTATTTTACTTCTCATCATAGCCTAAAAGGCCACGTGAGATCTGGCCTCGTGCCTGTGATCTGACCTGATTTCTTATCCTCCACTCATGAATGTTTCAGGAATATTAGCCTTCTTATACTTCTGTAAACATGCCAAATATATTGTACCTCATCCTTCTTGCCTTTGCTAGTCTTTGGCTAGAGTATTCCCCTGTTCCCTTACCTGCTCCCTGACTGCTCCTTGATTTTCTCTTTCTTGTCATTTAGGTCTTAGCTGAAATGTCACTTCTCCTGAGAGGCCTTTTCTCGTGTTACTGTCGATTAGTAAGCTCCTCTTGCGTCTTCTGCCCACCACCAGTCACTAAGACCCCAGAGCTGATATGAAATGGTTGGCACCAGTAGAGAAGTACTGGTTGTTAGAATAGTGATATCTTTCTGTACTGGTCAGTAAATACTTCTTCAAACCTCCCAAGGGGTCCTCCACAATGCGGACCATTTCCCGTCTTTGGAAAACCACCGCCCTCTGTCCCCCTCACCTCACACACCCCAGGGTAAACCAGTGACTAAGGAGTTACTGCCTGGAGAGAGTCTCCAGACTCTTCTCCCACAGAGGGCCCTGTTTAGTTTGAGAGTCAGAATGTGCGATACCAGGTGTTAAGGACTTTGACTGTCGCCCCTGCCTTCACAGCAAGCTTCATCATAAGAGTCCATCTTTTTTCTCTGTTTGCTCACTTATATGCAGCCTGCTTCCCTTCATTAGTACTTAAACTTGAGGAAGGCACAGGCTTTGACTAATTTGTCATCTTTCTTCGCAATGCCTAGATCAGTTTCTAGCACACAGTAGGTATTCAAAAATTTGGAGAAGGGGTAAAAGAAGGGATGAATGGCAAAGGATGAGGATAAAGGAAGGAAGGAAGACGTGGGACTGAAGGGCGGGTTGAAGAGTAGAGAAGAGAGGCCACTTTCTACTCTTCTGACCTGCTTGATTTGTTAACTAATTCACTCATTGTATAAATTATACAGTATATGAGTATCCTGTTCAATTTGCTCGCTCTACTCTGTCAGACCTTAGAGCACAGATTCCTTTAACTTCTCTTGAAGGGACTCAACTAGCTTTGAAACGGCTGAAGACAGTAAAGCCCCTCCTTGGATTCACACACCCACAAAATACTCACATTCCCTTTCGGGAGTTTCACATGTCCAACCCTGAAGCCTGTGATGAGCAAGGGCAGAGATCAAGAATCCTTGTCCAAAAAAAAAAAAGTAAAAACTCTTGATCAGTAAATGATTTGCTGTGGACTGTCAATTACTTTGAAATGATCTACTCTCTGTGGCACTCTTCCTCTGGGCCTCTGTACCTACTCTTTTGTTTGGAACGATTTTTTCCAAAACCTCTCTATTCCTCACTGTTGACATGTCCTCATCTTACTTGTTCTTTCAGATGTCAGTTTAGAACATATTTCAGGGAGTCTTTCTTGACCCTGGAATCTTCAATACCCTTCTCATATACACAGTGCTTCTTTATTATTCTTACCAGTCTGTATATTATTAGTATCTTACTACTTGTTTGTTTTATTCACTAGGCTATAAATGTATATAACAGTGCCTTCACTGTTATAGTTTGATACCTGGTATAGCACCTAACACAGGTTAGATGCTCAATATATGTTGTTCAATAAATGAATAAATGTTTGACAACCATTCCTAGAGCCTCTGGAATGCTTTAATATGCCAAAAATTTATTGACTTTAAAGTATCATAGGTCTTATGTTTATTATTTTACTACTTTGTTTTGTTATTTTATATGCCAGTAGAAAAGAAAAGAACTATCAATCTATAACAAAATTCTTTAAAAATTATCAATTATACAGTGATTTCCTATTTAAGAGTTGTTAAAATGTATAAAAAATTATAATGGAATCCATGAAATACAAAAGTTTAAAATTAATGGGAAGCTTTGTGGGTTTTTTAAACTTAGAATTCCTTTTTATCACAGCAACTTATAATCTAATATTTTTTAAAGTCCTGTCTCAGATATCACCCAGACTTTTATAATTCATTTCCTTTCCTCTTTTACTCCTCACATGCTAAATAGTTTATTTGCACACATTGAAATGTTGGTTCTTAAATATATTTGGTAAAAAGCACGTCTACTAATGCTTACACAAACCTGAACTCACTGACTATTCAGTAGAACCTGTCAGTGCATTGGCAGAGGGCCAGAACCAAATCTGCCGAGCTTAATTCTGTGCAGGCACAAAGAGCTGGTCTTGTGGCTGCACTTGCTATTCTTCCTTTAGAAGTCGCTGAACCTGGCTGGTAGTAATTGCAATGTTCTCAAGTGTCTGCAAGTATGAAGTTCCAATGTCCTAAGAACTCCAATAACACCATTCTGCTTGAGGTATCTCTAGTAAAAATACAAAACAAAACCAAAAAACCAACTCAAAACCCACCAGACTTGAATCCTGGATTCATGCTTATTTTCTGAAATTCTATAGTAGCAGAAATGAAGATAATTCCTGTGGGTTTATTATATGAAATAAATGGGGAAAATCTGTGAAACTGCTATGCAGAAATAAAGCAACTGCAGTGCAAATAAAAAAGTTCTATCCAAGTATAGAAAAAGTGCTTTCACCTCACAACGTCCTGGTGAGGATGAGATAGGGCCAATGTTATTACCCCTGTTTTATGCAAAGTCGTTAAGTTAGGAAATGTAGGAGTTTCAGATATGTATGTCCAGCTTTGGTGATCCTAAATTTAAGTGCATCTAATAACAGAAAGTGTTAGTCACTCTGTCATGTCCAGCTCTTTGCAACCCCATGGACTGTAGCCTGCCAGGCTCCTCTGTCCATGGAATTCCTGACCCAGGGATCAAACCTGCCTCTCCTACAATGCAGGAAGATTCTTTAACATCTGAGCCACCAGGAAAGCCCATGGGTTTGCAGAGAGTCGGACATGACTGAATGATTAACACTTCAGAAATAGAATTTCAAAGTATATAAAGCAACTACAGACACTACTACACCACTTCACAACAGTTATCTAAGCATTAGATAAACAGTTATCTAAGTCATCTCCAAAACTTAAAAACATAAAGTTGAACGATAGAAATGATAAAAAAAGACCAGTGATCTATGAAATAGAAAACAAGGAGAGACTACCCATTGTGTAGAAAGCTGTTGAGTCATAAAATGAAGTCCTGGTGCATGCTACAACACGGTGGCACTTTGAGACTATTACACTGAGTGACAGAGGCCTACATACTGTGATCCTATTTACGTGCAATAGCCAGAATGGGCAAATGCGCAGAGAGAGCAAGCAGCCAGTCGTTACTAGGAGTAGGGGAAAGGGTGACAGAGAGTAATGGCTTAAAGGATATGGCTTTCCTTTTGGGGTAATGAAAATATTCTGGCACTAAATAGTAATGATGGTTGCATGATACTGTGAATGTATTAAATGCCACTGAATTGTATATTTCCAAATGGTGAATTTTATGTTACGGGGGTTTTACCACATTAAAAGAAAAATCAGAGGACAGAATATTTAGAAAATGATTATTGAAAATACATAGTACTAAAACTTATAAATCTTTAGTAAGACAGAGGTTAAAAAATCTAAAGAGAATATTACCACAGATCCTAAAAATATTTTTATAAAATAAAAATGTATTATGAACTACTTTATTCTACTAAATTTGAAATTTTAGATGAAAATGATGAAATTCTAAACTTACCAAAAAAATACAAGAAGAAACAGAAAAATCTCAATAATTGTACATCTATTAAAGACACTGAATCTACTATTTAAAAGAAAGAAAGAAAGTGGAGCATTATTAGTGGAATGACTACTTTGCAAAACTGCATATATGCTTGTGTGGAACTAAATTGTGTGCTGGACGTGAGTGTATCCTACTACTGACTCCAATTCTGCATGTGTACCCAACAGAAGTGTTTACATATGTGAACTAAAACACACTGTACAAGAAGGTTCATTGCAGTTTAGTTTATAATTTAAAAAAAAAACCTGTATGCAGTATAAGTATTCATCAGTAGAAGAATGGGTAAGTAAATTGTGGGATATTCATACAATGAAATATTATATGCAATAAATGAGAAAGAATAATGTGCTACAGCAGAGGCCTACAACAATGGCTTATTTATCACTTATGCCTCATGTCCATTGCCAGTTGGCTGCAGCTCTGCTTCCTGTCATCACCAATCCAGGATGCAGTCTAGCAGGGCAGAGGGTATCTAAGACATTGCAAGTTTGGAGGCAAACAGAAAAGAGACACAGTGAAACACGTACACTTGATATTTCTACCTGGAAGAAGTGGCATGTGTTACTTTACCAACATTTCATGGCCCATAGTAAGCCATGAGGCCACTCTTTTAAGTTCAACAGCACAGAGATGTGTTGCCAGCCACTGAGAATAGCGTACCAAGAAGAGAACAAGGATATTTGGGCAACAGTTATCCAACCCACCATAGAGGTTGGGAAAGTGAATATCTAGCTTTTCTCTTGGGCTGGTGGGAGTCATGCTGAAGGTCAATGTCTGGTTCCTTGGCAGCAGAGGATTTTAAAAGCTCATGTTTTATTGAGAGAGTGCTCATCAGGAAAAATTCTGGAAAGGTAGCAAGACAAGAAAAGGAAAAGGATCAAAATATTTAAACCTATTAATGGTAGGGCACATCTAACTTCATTGTTTCCATTAATTCTATAATGTGTGTGTTTGTGTATGTGATTTTTAGAATACAATGTGATTTTCAGTACCAGTGGACTCATCTAGAATCCACTGATAATCCATTTCCCAAAGATCTTGAATTTACACTCTATCCACAGACAGTCTTCAGATTCACTACGGAAGCCTCTCTTTTTTTCTGTAGTGAAAACTGCCAATAGTCCAGAGAATGTTCCAACTGTAGTTCATTTAGGTTTTACTTCTTAATGGAATCAGTGACATTTTACAGGTTCATGTAATATACCAGTTAGCTGTTAGAAACCACAGAGCTCCATTTCCCAAAATCATCCCTGATGAACCCAGCCTTTTCTGCTCTGTCTGTGATAGAGAGTATCAAATTGTGTGTTAAAAGTTTCCATTACATTCTTTATTCCTACTTAAGCATGTTCCTCTTGGATTTCCTCACTTGCCCCTTTCTATGCTAATTATGGTCTTTCATATCTCCAGTAAATTATTTTCTAAACAACCTCATTGCTTAGGAAAATTGAATTTTGGCAAAAAGTAAGTGATCTGTTTTTTTTTTTTTTTGCTGTAGACAATTTCCTGCAGTACTGTGATGTATAATAGTTTGAACACATCAATAATATGTGTGCAACCAGGTCTTCTGTGATGATGTGGTAGAGACACTAACTCAGCACCTTCCACCTCTTTTCCAACATCCTTTGGGTACAGTATTTTAAAATCCTGGCTACATGTTCGAACCATATAGGGAGATTTTATAACATAACAGTGTCTGAACTTTAGCAGGGGTGTGGGTGAATATGGGGGGAGTCAGCTACTCCCTTCTCATGCACCTTTTTACCCTTTAGAGGTGATAACTAGAACCTATACTTCCACAGCTCTTGAAATAACAGTACAGGATGTGATTTTGTGCCTCATATCAGAAGGGCTCGAGCAAGACTGAAATTTGAAGCCTTGAGCAAAGAGGCAGTATAGCAAGCATCTGCTCTGCTAGTTTGGCTGCAGGCGTGGTTCTGGACCCTACAGTTCTTATGATTCCTTGAGCTCTGAGTCTTATTTATCATGGCCAAAACTATCTACACTCCCACAAACAGTGCATGAAGTTCCATATACGCTTAACTTTCTGTCAACACTCGACAGTATTGAGTCTTTTAATTTTGCTAGTCTAATAGGTATAAAGTAATTTGAGAGTGCTGTTTTAATTGGCACTTCTCTGATAATTGAAGATTCTAAGCTTTTCCTGTGCTTCATTTTCCCCCCTCGTCTGCAAATTGCCTCTTCACATTATTGCCTGATGTCTCCACTTTGTTATTCTCAAGAGTTCCTAGCATAGTCTACTGTTTAATATGTTATCAGTTTAACATTTCAAGTATTTTTCATTCTGATATTCATCTATAATCTTTGTGAATGGTGTCCTTCACTGAATGGAAATCCTTAAGTTTGATGATAGAAAAAAATAGAGTTTCTATTTCTGAAACATTGTGTCAGAAATCATTCCCTATCCTTGGGTCATAGATACTTTCCTGTATTGTCTCCTATTAAGTCTAAAGGTCATTGTGTAGATTCTTGCTCAGTAGTTACCTAGTGATGTTAGGTAGGACATAGTTTTATTTCCTTGCATAATGTGAATTGGTTTTCCCACTTCCATTTTCTAAATAAACATCCTGACCCTATTAATTGGTGCTGCTAATTTTATCTTACTTGAATTCCCCAGGAAATATGTTTCTGAGATCTCTGTTCTATTCCATTGGTCTATTTGTCTTTTTCTTGCACAAATGCTAAACTGTTTTTATTATTAGATCTATCCCTGCCCTTCATTTTCTGAAATTGACTTAGCTTGTCCATACACATAAAAAAAAAAATCTATTGTGAGGTACATTGTATATACTCAAAAGTATATAAAATATATATATACATATAGTTATAGAAAAAGTATAAAGAAATATCAGTGTAAACCACCATCCAAGTCAGGAAATGCAATAATGCTGGCACCCAGAAGTTTTCCCATGTATTTTGGCCTGACTACAATCCCACCTTCCCTAGAGGCAACCACTACCCTAACTTTTGTGATAACCATCATTTCCCTGTTCTCTCTAATGTAACCATCTAAGCATATTTCCCCAAACAACATTGTTTAATTTTGCCTTTTGGGGGATTCCTCCCAAATAAAATCATTTTAATACTTTATGTATTTATTTTCTTTCAGTTCAGTTCAATTCGTTCTCTCAGTTGTGTCCGACTCTGCGACCCCATGAATCGCAGCACGCCAGGCCTCCCTATCCATCACCAATTCCCGGAGTTCACTCAGACTCGCGTCTACCGAGTCAGTGATGCCATCCAGCCATCTCATTCTCTGTCGTCCCCTTCTCCTCCTGCCCCCAGTCCCTCCCAGCACCAGAGTCTTTTCCAATGAGTCAACTCTTTGCATGAGGTGGCCAAAGTACTGGAGCTTCAGCTTCAGCATCATTCCTTCCAAAGAAATCCCAGGGCCGATCTCCTTTAGAATGGACTGGTTGGGTCTCCTTGCAGTCCAAGGGACTCTCAAGAGTCTTCTCCAACACCACAGTTCAAAGGCATCAATTCTTCAGCGCTCAGCCTTCTTCACAGTCCAACTCTCACATCCATACATGACCACAGGAAAAACCATAGCCTTGACTAGATGGACCTTAGTCGGCAAAGTAATGTCTCTGCTTTTGAATATGCTATCTAGGTTGGTCATAACTTTTCTTCCAAGGAGTAAGCGTCTTTTGATTTCATGGCTGCAGTCACCATCTGCAGTGATTTTGGAGCCCAGAAAAATAAAGTCTGACACTGTTTGCACTGTTTCCCCATCTGTCTCTTATACACATCTAGATGTGTATAAGAGACAGGTCCAACNGTTGGTCATAACTTTTCTTCCAAGGAGTAAGCGTCTTTTGATTTCATTATTCATGAAATTCTTCCATGTTTCAAATAGCACTAGTTGTATACATTGCTGTGTACTGTTTCATTGTATGAATTTACTACAATCTGTTTATCCATTTCAACTTTGTTAACATTTGGTTATCTCTAGTATTGCTTCTTTTAATTTGAAAAACTTTTATTACAAACACAATTTTTTAAATGGTAATAGAACCATGATTTATAAATTTGTCTTGAGACAGTGAAGGGACTATGATAGAGGACACTGGCTACTTATGCAAACCCTTCCTCTCTGGGCATAAGGAGACCCAGCTGAGCTAAATTTCCCAGCTTCTCTTCCAGTTAGGTATTGCTCTATGATATCCTTTATTAATAGAGTGCCAATAGAAGTGCCATTTCCAGCTTGGGCCTGAAGATATTTGGCATGTTTCCTCATACTTTCTTTTGCTTTTCTTTGGAATGGAAACCAATATGATGATTGTTCATGAAGATGTTAATGCCCTACAAAATATACTCTCTCACATGAAAACTGCTAGACCCCTGGAGTACCACAAGGATCAGAATTTTCATGCCAATCTGTCTGAGAAACTGTTATCTGAGATCTCTGACATGAAAGAGATTATAAATATTTTTCTAAAATGAGGAAGCATATATATATAAAACACTGGCATATAACAAGTACTGTTCTAAATTTTATATATTAACTCTTTTAATCCTCTTAAAAACTGTAAGTGCTAATTAGTCTTATTACCTCTATTTTAAAGAAGGGAAAACTGAAACTCAGAGAAGGCCAGAGTTGCACAGTGAGTAAGAAACTGAACTGGGGTTCAAATCCAGAAAGTTGGACTCCCCAGTCTGTGCTCCTTCACACTATGACGTACTATCTTTAAGCCACTGTCTTACAACAGCTAGCATGTGTGCATTTTAAGTTGCTTTAGTCATGTCCAACTCTTTGCGACCCGATGAACTGTAGCCCACCAGGCTCCTCTGTCCATGGGATTCTCCAGGCAAGAATACTGGAGTGGGTTGCCATGCACTTCTCCAGGGGATCTTCCTGACCCAGGGATCGAGCCCACATCCTTTATGTCTCCTGGACTGTCAGGCATATTCTTTACCACTAGCACCACCTGGGAAGCCTGTTACAACAGCTTACTGTGACCTTAACGATCCTGGAATTTAAGGAACATAGAAGTAGAGTTCAAAAAATAACCTTAAATATGTGGTTAGATTAGAGTTGAAGAAACNTGACCCAGGGATCGAGCCCACATCCTTTATGTCTCCTGGACTGTCAGGCATATTCTTTACCACTAGCACCACCTGGGAAGCCTGTTACAACAGCTTACTGTGACCTTAACGATCCTGGAATTTAAGGAACATAGAAGTAGAGTTCAAAAAATAACCTTAAATATGTGGTTAGATTAGAGTTGAAGAAACATTTCACAGGCTACAAAACTGGAAATCCTTGTAACAGCATCACACAAGTATTTAAGAAAAACATTTCCTCTAATAACTTGAAAGGCCGGCCATTTCCCCAAAGAGCAACTGGAATGTTGTTGTGTATTGGTTGGTTGGTCCTTGACGTTTTTAGTACAAGACAGTGTTAAACTTATGTGTTCAGGTAAGAACTAGCAGGCCTAAAGCAGAGGCTGTAGAGGAGGTCTGGAAATGTGGTGCTGTGCCCCACAGCAGGAGGAAAACTGGTTACAACTTACAGCCTTTCTCAAATACCTCCTAGTTAGGAACACCAAGTGAGCCAGCGCTGTGGGAGGCATTCACCGCTTTGCCTCCTTTTACCCATTCCTTCAAATGACCTCACAGGAGGCAGCATTTAGGTGAGGGAGAGAAAAATGGGTAGACATGGAAACCAGGAAGTAAATTAAGCTAGAAAACTGTGTTCCAAAAAGGAATCTGAATTTGTTGTCGGCACATGGCAATTACCAGAAACAAACAGATGCTGAAGCCTGTCAAATTCTAAGTGATTTACATTGCATAAGCAACCAAAAATCTGACCTGGAAATGTCCTCATATTTTCAAACATACACCTGTAAGAAGGAGGCTACTAAAATTACGTAGTATTTCTAAGACTCATTATCAGTGTGGTCTTAAAGAATAATATACTAGAAAGAATTCCAAAAGGATAAAATTTGGACTTACAGGGGACCTAGAAAAATACACCATTAGGGTCTGAGGTCAGAGGCGGCGGCTGGGAGGAGTCACCCTGTGTCCGAGGCCAGGGTCGACCGCAGGGAGGAGCCACCCTGCATCCGAGGCCAGCGGTGACCGCCGGGAGGACCACCCTGCATCCGAGGCCAGGGGCAGTGGCCAAGAGGAGCAACCCAATGTCCAAGGAGCTGTGGCTGCGTGGGGGCAGGAGAGCCTAGAGGAGCTATCCCACGTTGAAGGTCAGGAAGGGGGATGGTGTGGAGATACCCCTCATCCAAGGTAAGGAGCAGCGGCTGCGCTTTGCTGGAGCAACCGTGAAGAGATACCCCACGCCCAAGGTAAGAGAAACCCAAGTAAGATG
>SJYA01006891.1:0-19438 GCA_006410615.1 Neotragus moschatus
TCGCAGCCACAGGGAAGACTCCCTGTATGAAGATGCAGGTGTAAAAGGTCAAAGCAAGAAAAACAGCACAATTTTTCTAGCTAAACTAGGCTAGAATGCGAATTGATTGGCTGATAGTACATGTTCTTCCCAGATAGGGTTGCCCAGATTTACCAAATGAAAATACTGCATGGGACATACTCACAGTAAAAAGTTATTTGTTGTTTATCTAAAATTCAAATGTAACAGGGCATCCTGTATTTTATCTGGCAACTCCATCCCCAGGTCCCAGGGTAGAAGCTGAAGCTGCATGTGGGTCTCAGCCCCAGAGAGACTAGAGATGGGCAAACCCTACAGCCACTTAGGGACTGTGTCTGTTCTGTACCTTTTTCTGATTCCCAGGATGCCTCAGGTGACTAGGAGACCATAAGGTAGGACACTGTCCTATTCCTTGTGCCTAGTGGAGAGCACTCCTTGTTGAGATGGAATTGCAATAGGCAGGATCCTAATGTCTTTCTCAACTGCTCTCCCCCCAAAGAAAACAGAACAATATGAATATGAATCATAGTTATTTGTTTGGGAAAAGCATGAAACGCCTGATCTCCTTGATGCCTACTTATTAACAAGAGAAAAGTTCACTTTCTAGATGTCAAAGCTACCTTGAACCCTGGTGCTACCTCTGCTCTGCATCTTGAATATTTTCTAGGTGTACACAGCTCTTTACACATAGTTAAAGTGGTCTGTGGAGGTACAGATACCCTACTGTCTGTCCACACCCGTGGTGGAGGATGGAGGTTACAGTGCCACTCAAAGTTTATTCGCTTCTTATGTCCCTCCAAGAGATTGTTATTAAAATCTATACTGTGTCAAGCACTGTGGTAAGCACTTGAGAATCAAAGACAAATTTCATACCCCTGTTCTCGTGGTCTAGTAGGGGAGTGAGACTTGTGAGAGAACAAATGCAGTATGGCTTCACAGTTGCTGTGTAATTCCAGGGTGCATGCCGGGACTTGTAGGAACAGGAGAAGTTGCCGGGGGTAGGTACCGGTGCAAGGATACTTAAACTCAGTCTTGAGAAACAGTCAAGATGAGAGCATGAAAACAGATGAGTGGGGCACCACATTCAAGGGAAAGGAAACAGGCATGAAATGATAGCTCTGTTGTGGAATTTCTAAGTAGACTGGTATATTGGAGTATTAAGCATGAGCATTGAGTTGGAGAGTCAGCAAGGTCAAGGACATGGTGGACCTAATAAGGACATTGAACCTCACCTTGATACCAGTAGGAAGCCACTGAAGGTTTAAACAGAGAGATGACATGATCAGAACTACATTTTTGAAAGATCATGCTGCGGGCCACTGGAGAGAGGATTGGAGGGGTGCCGGAATAGGCATGGATCTGTTGTGAAATTTCCCAGGGAAATTTTAAATCCTCTGTCCCCTGAGGGGGGCTTTCCAATAGCGTCTTTTCATCCCAGAGCATTCCTTGGTCAGTGCTCACAATATAATCTCGGGGAAAGTTGATGCATATTGGGAAAATGTAGTCCTATCTTGATGGCCCAGTGTTGGATCTAGGGTGTGACTCCACTGTGTGAGCTGTTGTCTCCCCTGATAAGTGGTGACTCTGTGTGTGTGTGTGTGTGTGTGTGTGTGTGTGTGTGTAGAGGGGGTTGGAGGGGAGGGTGCATCCATGTCGCTCTATTTTTCTTCCTGGCCGGCCCCAGCAGGGCTGGGGTGACTGCGGACCTGGAGCACGTCCACCTCCTCACCCACGCTGAAGGCATTGCTGTTGATGGCATTTGGCCCATACGCAGATCGAGCTCGCCTCGGTGCTGACATCAGCCGGTTGGTGGCACCTCGGCGTATTTCTGGGTTGCAAATGAGAGTTTCTTAGTGCCAGACTCACTTGGGCTGTCACATCCGGTGATGAATTCTCGCATCAACTGAGCGCTGCTAAGATAAGCTCAGAGGAAGAGCGGGAAAAAGGAGGACGGGACCAGTGGTTCTCAGCCCAGCAGTCGCGGCTCTGGGCTACCAGCAGTACTGGCTCCACAGCAGCAGGGGAGAGGCAGGTGGCCCTCTGAGTTCTGGCTCAGAGATGGTGTCAGAGGAAAGGGAAGTCAGGCCCTCGTCGGCCGTTGGGTGCGCTTGTGAATGTGTGGGTTTTGCCACCCACCACTGCTCCCTCCCCTTCTCCATCACCAGCTTCCTCTGTCTCCTTCAACAGAAGTGCTCTGCTTAATGGATGCATTAGGTGGGGTTCTGGCAAAACTTGATGTCTATCAAATCAGGTGCCAAACTCATTAGGAAAGACCATAGAGTAGTCATTTTTGTTCCTAAAATGATTTGTTCCCAAATACCTTTAATTTGTGTTTTGAAAGTCCAGATTTTCTTAACTAGAAAATTTGCTGCAAGCTTGTCCTAATTTGATATTCCGTTAGCCTCCTCTCCCATGTTGTTCCAGGTTGCGCCCGCTGCTGACTTAGGCTTCCCCTGGTGGAATTAAAAGTTACATCAAGTCTTTTTACCCAAGTCACAGGCTACAGAATTAGCCTGAAATGTGAACTCTCTCCCATTAGAGGTTTGGGGATAAAAAGGGCATATTAGGCTTTGCAGATTCCTGTCCCTGTCAGCCGTGAGGGTGGTTTCTAACATCAGCATTTTACAAAGTGAGTGTATCCATTTAAAGGCTAGTTTGCATCAGAGAGTGAAGGAGGAATTTAGGTGCAGAAGAAAAATTGAAGTGAAAGTCTTATTTTCCCACCCCCATCCACCCCATGTTCGTTAATGAGACCATCTTCCAATCTCACTGTGCCCAGAGATAAATAAACTCACAAAGGCGGGCTTCCTACTTAATATTCACCCACAGTGGAAGAAGAGGGAAGAAATTGCTCCCCGGGGTTAACGTGGCAGAAAGCGAGGTCAGCTGTTTCCCAAGACGGTGCAGCCTCTGAATGTCTTACATTAAAGCCGGAATGATACAGCTGAGGCAGCCAAAGTGATTTATGGAAAACCCAGTTAGGGTAGGTCTGCTCGCAGTTTCTGATCTCATGGAGGTTTTAACGGCAGTAGCAGATGATATACCATGGTAGAAAGCACCTTCAGAGACAAGCATCCTTCAGCATTTCCCTATGTGAGACGCGTTCGTTTTAAAAAGTACTTTCATTCATCTAACTTGAAACTCATAGGCTACGGTGTCCTGGATTTGGCAAGAAGTTGAGGATCATAGCTGATACCCTGGGGTAGGGTGATCTGGGACTCCAAGCCCCCTAGTCCATTAAATCCCTGAGTCCTGGGCACACTGGAGCTGTTGATCACCCCATCTGAGGGGTGTGTGTGTACATATGTGTCTATATCTGTGTGTGTGTGAATGGAGGGGGAGTGAAAAAATGACAGCTAAAGAGATTCAGTTTATTTCTTTATTTTTAATAAGGTTTTTTAAGATCTTACATATTTTTCTTTACCAGACCAACTCTCATAATTAAAATGCTGGTTTTGGTATCAGCCTGAACTAATTCTGTCTCCACCATCTGTGAGTTTTCTGTCCCCTCTGGCATCCTGTGCACTGGTCTGAGAAAACAGAACTTTTGAAGAAAAGAGACCGAATGTCTGCTGTTTGAGTTATTTCAACTCAGAGATGACTCAAAAAGAAGTCTCCTAGGCAGTACACTGTGCTTTGCTAATTCCCTCCTAATGAAACGCCATGGCGTTCATTTTCTTTACTAAGGGCTTCATTTGGGGCACCACTTATTGTTATTTTAAGGAATTATAGTATGACTCAATAATAGCCATGGTGGTGATTTGTGAGCAATGTAATGACATGTCTTTGTGCTACACGCTGCTGCTGCTGCTAAGTCGCTTCAGTCGTGTGCAACCCTATAGACGGCAGCCCACCAGGCTCCCTTGTCCCTGGGGTTCTCCAGGCAAGAACACTGGAGTGGGTTGCTATTTCCTTCTCCAATGCAGTGCCACATGCTAAATCATGGATATATTTGCTGGTGTAGAGAGCTCCCTCCCCTGCTTGTCTCATACCAGGTGGAGTCTAAAATACCTGACTTTTATCTTCTTTACAAGCACCTCTCTGCCTTATAATGATGTACTTATGGAGCCCCTGGCATGTTTCCTAAAATTCCACGCTACCTGGTGGCTCAGCCGGTGAAGCGTCTGCCTGCAATGCAGGAGACCCGGGTTTGATCCTGGGGTCGGGAAGATCCCCTGGAGAAGGAAATGGCACCCCACTCCAGTATTCTTGCCTAAAAAATCCCATGGATGGAGGAGCCTGGTGGGCTACAGTCCATGGGGTTGCAAAGAGCCGGACACGACTGAGTGACTTCACTTTCACTTTCAACAGACACAGATACGCGCACACACACACACACACACACACACTTCCATCTATTTAACTAGTTAATTAATTTTTCTATCTAATAAATATACTAAAAAATTGTTAGGACATATGTCAAAATGCTGAGAGTAATTATCTCTGGATTATGACCAGGGTACACTTGGTTTTTCTACAATTTTCCTATTTTCAAATATTATATTGCATGTGCAATTATTTACAAACATTATATAAGCATATTTTACTTTTATTGGAGAAGGAAATGGCAACCCACTCCAGTGTTCTTGCCTTGAGAATCCCAGGAATGGGGGAGCCTGGTGGGCTGCCGTCTAGGGGGTCGCATAGAGTCGGACACGACTGGAGCAACTTAGCAGCAGCGACTTAGCATTTTACTTTTATCATTCGAAAGGATAAATGATGCTAAAGGTTTTTCTTCATGGAAAAAATAAATGTAACTGCTATTGTCATTCAGCCAAAAGTGGTACCAAAAGAACACGTGTATACTTGGTTGAGAGAGGATGCTAAGATATTGTTGCTGCTGTGACCAGCCTGAATGAGGAAGTTGAATTAACTCCATCCTTGACTATGATCATACTGATCAGATTCTGAGTCTTGGATCCCAAAAGGTAGCAAAACCTCCTGTTCTAAGAGAAAGAATCCTTATTGTTCTCTTTCTGGTCTCTCTTTCACAAACAGCAGGGGAAATGTCCCCCAGCAGAGAGGGGCAGTGGGAGGAGCTGCCTGACTCAGTGGTTTGGAGATGGAGGTTTGAACTTGAGAGCAGTTATTCATTGTTCCAAGACTGAAGGAATGTGTTCTTGGCATTGCCCAGGACCTTTTGCCCTCTTGGCATCCAGATCTGCTCTTATAGTGAGGTGTGGGAAAAAATTGTACCCTCGTGTTGAAGTAACTGGTGGGAACTGCTTTGATTTAAAAGCCTTGGTGTTCCTGGGAAAATTGGAGCATGATTTGGGTGAACTAATAATAGAAGGAGCCAATAGATGGAAAGGACAGAGAAAAAGGAGCCTGGTTCAAAGGTTAGGAAGCCTGTGTCCTATCAGTTGTAATCCAGAAGCTCGATTTTCACTTAAACCTNTGCTTTGATTTAAAAGCCTTGGTTTTCCTGGGAAAATTGGAGCATGATTTGGGTGAACTAATAATAGAAGGAGCCAATAGATGGAAAGGACAGAGAAAAAGGAGCCTGGTTCAAAGGTTAGGAAGCCTGTGTCCTATCAGTTGTAATCCAGAAGCTCGATTTTCACTTAAACCTGTGCTTTTTTATGAATGAAATGTGAATGGATGTTTGCCGGCATCTATTAAGTGCCAACCATGCTCCTAAGTATTGTGGATTATGTTAGAGTAGAAACCATGGTCCGTCCCAAATGGCAATAATAACACCTGCCCCAGGTACCCCATGTACTTGAGGGAATAAAAGAAGAAGAAGGTACAATAAATATAATTTACCTGCCTAAAACCTGGTCTGTTCAGTATTAACATTTCCAGTTTCAAGGGTCTGTTAACTCCAGAGAAACACAGTGATTGGGGAAAAGAGGCCTTTTAGCACACTTGTGGTTCAGTGCTTTAAAATATATAAGCAGTCATGAATCAACCACTATAGCAAATCACTCTTTAGCTATTTAATGGTGGGATATTTTTTAAAGGAGTGGTCATTAAAACAAATCCTTTTAGCACAATATTACTGCTTTCCTGAAGCTGGATTTAGAGTCTGAGAAGGAAGATCTACAAATATAGATCAAAGTTGTAGCTTCCTATGTCACCACCTTTTAGATATGGTCACACAGACCAGTCCCTATGGTGTTGGCACCATTGTTTTACCTGTTTGATTCATCTCATCACCCTCTGTACTTTTTAAGGCTCACCTCAGAGAGTTCATCCTCCACGAAGCCTTTGCTAATGCTCCATCAAGAGGAGATGTCGCACTCATTTGACTCTTCATAACAGCTGGGGGTACCATGTATTAGGTTCTGCTCAAAACTCGTTCATTCGTCTGCTTGCCTCATACCCGTCCTTGAGGGCATAAACTGTATCTCAGCCTATCATTATATACCCTTGAGCATCTAGGAGAGAACCTTGCATAGAACAGGTGCCTGGGCTCCCAGTATACATACCGCATCCAGAGCTGGAAAGGACCTGGAAAAGCATTTAAGCTATCCTTTCAGTTTTTCTAAAGGGGTACCCAAGGCCAAACAGGGGAGAGTGCTTTGCCAGAGCCAATAGCTACCCATTGCCAGTCAGAGCTAGAACTCGGTCCCTTGGCCAGCAGAGTAGCCGCGATCATCCTGGAGCACACAGAATTTCCCTCTGATGGCTTGGACTGAATTACAAAGCCCGTGACAAGTGGACATGTCAATACTGTGTCCAGAGGCTCGCTGGGAGGACCCAGTCTCTTCTGAGGGGGGGGTTGGGGGTGGATATTATTGACCACAATCACAGCCATCCATTGGCTATGTCCCCACGTGCCAGGCACTGTACTCAGCCCTTTTCCTCAGTTGCCTTATTGTCATTGTCTGCACAGAACAGCCACCCAATCGCAGAGGACTGACTTCTCTCCCTTTTTCCCTTCTAGGCTAATGGAGGTTGGCAGGATGCTACTACCCCTTCATCAGTGACCTCCCCTACAGAAGGCCCTGGCAGTGTTCACTCTGATACCTCCAACTGATCTCCCAGCAGTCGCATCCCGGCTGACCCTGTGCTCCAGTCGAGGCAGGGCCAGGAGGGAGGGTTTCTCAACGCTGAAGCGGTCAGACTGGAGGTCGAAGCAATCAGCAAACACAATAAGAGTCTCCTTCTCTTCTCTTCTTTGGGATGCTATTTCAGCCAATCTGGACACTTCTTTATACTCTCTTCCCCCACCCCCACCCCCTTTTTTTTTCTGGGTAGAAGCCACCCTTCCCTGCCTCCAGCTGTCAGCCTGGTGTCCGTCATCTTCCCCAACCCTTTCCCTCTGTCCTAGACTCCCTGGGTCCCTGCCCTCTCTTACATCCCTGAAGGATGTTTTCAACAATTATAGGAATTTAAAGAGGAAACACAAAGAACATAATAAAAGCATTTGTATATTTTCCTGCTGGTGGTTTGAGGAGCCAGATTTCCCTCCCTTGGTCCCTCGCTCCCTCTGCTAACGGGCAGTCCTTCTCTGTTTCTCTCGTTTACTCTCACTACCTCTTGGCAGGAATACGCCTCGTTGCCCTGCTCGTTCCAGGCCACCCTGCCTCCTCTTGCTCTGCCTTCCCTGAGGACAATACTGCTTAGGACACAATTCCTCGTCTTCCTTCTCGCCCCAGGTATTCCCTGGGGGCTGTCACTGCTGGGCTTCTGCAAATGCCACAGTTTCTGGTTTTACCCCCGCCAGGTTGATTCCCAGGCAGGAAGTCAGGCAGCAAAAGAGGGCTTGAGGAGCAAGAAGGGCAGGATTCTTAGAGGCTTTTGTATCTTTCCAATGACAGCTCTTGGTCTCAAGAAGCACAGTCTTTGGAGACCGTGCTGTAAGCAATGTTCAGAATCTATTGCAAAACCAGGTCTGAGTTAGGCATGGTGGTGAATGCATCCCTAAGGAGTGGAAGGCTCTTATCCTGCAACCCTTCACCTTATCCCACCCCTGCCCCCACACATAACAAGTATACAAACATGTAGACCCATGCACAGACACACATTCAGTTGCCCCAAATCAGTTACATGCCACATATGAATACCTGCATTAGTAACCATAGCATTACACCTTGTGAGCGCAAGAGAGCAAAAACAACCACTCTGAGTGAAGGTCACTGACATAGAGAAGCAGTATGTGCCTGGGGCTTCCAGGCCCCCAGCCTGCACACTCCAGAATGACAGACGCAGGACTTGAACATGATGAAAGTTAGGCTTCCTAAACTGTTGGTGTTCCCACCACCTCTGGAGCTCTTGGGAGCCACACACGGTATTTCCAGTGTCTGCAGTGGATTTGGTTCTGTTTCGTTTTTGTGTTTATCTTAGGGACAGTGCATTCATTATCCAAAGTGTCATATGGCACCACATTTTCGTCCTGGAGGAGAAAATTGTTTAAGAACGTGGATGAGACAAACTTTTTGTTTACTTACGCAGAAGACCCGAGAGTGATGGGGGACAGGGAGGTTGTACTTTCAGTTAAATCATTTGTGATTTTTATTCCCTGGGAATATCTAAGCGTGAAGAGTATGTACTATTACACTGTTTTCTCATTTTACCTGAACTCACAGTCTTCGTAGCCAACTGTGCCAGAAGACTAGATGGCAGCTCTGCCAATTGATTAAATGGGAAGTGTTCAGGTCTCTTGGTGCCTCATTTTCTTCATCTGTAAAATGGGGGTTATGCCTGGCTCACCAAGAGACTGAAGAAGTTGATTTCGTTCATACCCAGTATATAATTGTGAAGTCGGGGGAGGTAGCTTCCCTAAGATAAACTGGCCCAGGCCTTGTCGGGAGGATCCATGGTTTTTCTGTTCTAACTTTTGATTAGCAGTGATGCCTGAGGTCGTCACCATGAGGACAAAGAGCAGAGTCAGTGGTTGCTGCTTCTCTTTGTTTGTTTCAGCCTGGCTGGTTTTGTAGAGTAGAGATAAGTTTCTAAATTGGAAAAAATGTGATCTGGTTCTCTCAGCTTGTATGAGAATCCAACATGTGGCCTCATAAGCACTTAGTCCCCTGTCGCATCTGCTCTGTTTGAGAAAGCCTCTGGGAGAGGTATAAAGCCCTGAGCGGGGAGAATGACCAGCTGACAAGATCATGGGCATTCTGCTTGGCACTACAGTAGAGATTAGGAAATGCTCCTGTGTGGGGGTGTTGGGAGGTAGGGGAGAGCGATCAGAAGGTATGTGTATTTGAAGGAAACGCAAAAAGTAAATATTTGGCAAGATGGCATCACCTGGATGGCTAAGAGGAGTAGGAAGACTGTCTACTAACCTGTGATCATCAGAACAGAGCTTGATAAAGAGGCTTCCTGGAAGGGAAGCTCTTGTGACCACTGTGTTCCACAGTGATTAGAACCAGGGAGGGACTTGGTCTAAGTGGCAGGGATCTGTTCAAACTACCCACACAGGAAAGTGGTAGGATTGTATCCCCTTGACTTGGGGCAAAGTGCGAAAGAGACACAAAAGGGTTCTCTTGGAAACAGGAAGGATGGTTGCCGATTTGGTTTGAATGATGACCATTTTAAGCTGATGAAAGAGATCAGAGCGGTGCCACCTTTGCACAGGCAGTTTCTCTCCCTGCAGTGGTTTGCACTGATGCTCACCCCTCACGGTGCCATCCCTACCCAGCTCGTCCCACGGCACTCTACCTTCCCCCACTCACCCATGATCACGTCGGACATGGCGGCCACCAGCCCTTTTTGTATTAAGGGAAGCGTGAGAACTCTGGCAGTGGAAGGATGGGTATGGAAAGAGCGTGCCTCTGGAAATCCAGTTCCCTGGGAGTTCTTATTAGGTCAGTCACACAGATACCAAAATGTGCCCCAAGATTCCTTCATTTTCGGATGGAAGTGGGAGTACTCCATTTTCCCCGCAGCCGACTTCCCCTGAGAAGTAAAACTCGCCCTAAGCTCTGCCCGCCTTGTGACTCTTCATCACACCCTCCTGTTCATCCCTAACTCCTCTCCCTGGTGTGGAATGGACTCCTGTGCACTAATTTTGCCAAGTGGCACCTTCTTTCCTTTTTTTTTTTTTTTTTTTTTGCTGTGGTAGTGTTTTTATTTGCCAGTTACCTTTTCTCACGTATCTTTCCCTGCCCTCCTGGCCTTCTGAGTTTTATTTTTCTGCCCAGAAAAACCTGACTTCGATACCAAAAAAAGATGAAACTACAGAAACTCAAATTTAAAAAAAAAAAAAAAAACCTTAAAAAAAAAACAAAAAAATACTCAACGATTCTTTCAGCTTTATTAACATTTTCCATTGTTTCTTGCGACTCGTGTCTCGTTCTTTGTAGTACTGATGATGAACATTTGATAATGAATGTTCTTGTATATTCAGATAAAGAAAAAAAAACCAAAAAAGCGGTCTGAATTTAATAGTGTTTATAATAAAAATTTTAAAAATGACCCTCTTAGCACGCAAAACAGAATGGGGAATTTCCCCTCTTCTTTCTGTGACAATGCCCATCATTCCTGCACTAGTTTTTAACACCCAACTACCTACATTCACCATTTCCCCCATTTTTCTTTTACTTTCTTGCATTTGTGAATTAGTTCAAGAATGCTAGAAAAGTGTCGAGTTGTGCACATCCATTTCCTGTTTCACAATGTTTAAAAGTGACAGTAATTCATTTTGTAAACTAAAAAAAAAAGTTTGGAATAGTGAGCATAATAGGTACAGCCTAACATGTTATTATGTTTATTAACTTTGAGACCCAGAAATAAATTCTTTACTTTTCTTTATCCTGCTCTTTAAACTATAAAAAAAAAATTGTGTTCTTTTTGGTTTGTTTATGGGAGGGTGCTTTTTTAATTTTCAGGATTATGATCTTGGTGTTTTTATTTCTTAAATATGTATTCGAGGTGATGTGAAAAGATGACATTTGTAGAATAGGCTGTTGCCATGTACTTTTCTGTTTGCTTAGGAATTCAGTTGACTTCGGAGACAAGCCTCACCATGATGTCACGTGACTCACCTGTATTTCTGGAGTGTGTGGCATTCCAAAGTCCCTGGGGAAAAAAAACAACTGCAGGGACTTGAAGTTCCTTTTTTTGACCTTGAACACTTCAAGGAATTGGTCCAGAGTAACTTTTTATATTGTAGGGAGAAGTTTTTGCCTTGGTTGATTGTGAATGTCACATTAAAATGCTTTCTTTTCTTTCTTCCTGATTGATAACAACCTTCCACAAAGCCTTTCCAACTAGAGAGGATTTTTTTCTTCCAGAGGAATTTCACAGGAGATTCTGGTGGGGTGTGTACCATTAGCTGAGTAGACTAGATCCAGGAAGCTGTCCCGAGAGCCATTCAGCCCGGAGATATTTTCAGCCAGACTCAGTGCCATGCCCCAGTGCTGAGCGGTTATGCTGGTCTCATGGGCTACCTCTCGCTAACTTCTGATTTAGGCAGCTGCTTAAAGCAGATTGTCAAACTGGCTTGATTCGGAATGTTTTTGTTAAGTTAGGGGAGAAAAGAAAGCAATGTTATCTGGAGAAACTTAATTTAAATGGTTTTCATTCCACAAATGACTAAGCATTCAGAAAGCAGCCAGAACCAAAGCAAGATAAGTGAGCAACACTTTTGGAAGTGTCTCTACCCTGCACGCACTCTTGTGTTTAAGTCATAAAAAAACAATGACGATGAGCTTTTCACATCACCTTTATGGTTTCAGTCCCTAGCTCAAAGCTTTCTGGACTCTTATTTTTTTTTGTAAACATTTTTTTTTCCTTTTGTTAAAATTAATAAAACATTCAATGTTTTCCCCTTTTCTCTCTGATTCCTTTCTTTCCTTTGGCGTTTCCAATTATTTTGAAGTGCTTTCCTTTGGCTGTTGGTTTTATTCTCCCACTCCTCCTCCCCTGTTCTTATTATTTCAGAGTATAAACCTGCAAAGCTCTGCTCTGTTTTGGTTTTGAAAATTTAAGCTTTTCTGCTTCTGTGAGAGCACAGGCTTCTGTCCCTTTTGATTCCAACTGAAATTTTATGTTCTCTAATGATACTAACACGGTGTAGGTTTTACAGTCTCCTAATTTGTACTGGTAATGCATATTCCAAATAAATAGTTTCTTTTGTTGCAAAAAAAAGTATACTTGTATTTGGTGTAAATTTATTTTCTTACCTGCTGATAACTTGTCTTTCCCCAAACTATGATTTAGTTTAATGTGGATTATAATTTAAACTGTGGCCCTCATCATTTTAGAGTCTACATTTGCAGTGGGACAAATTGAGTTACTTACCTCACCCACAAAGGAAGGAAGGGAGGGAGAGAAGGGAGGAAAGAAGTATTTTTTACGTGCAAATATTAGCTGTTCTGGAGAAGGCAATGGCACCCCACTCCGGTGCTCTTGCCTGGAAGATCCCATGGATGGAGGAGCCTGGTGGGCTGCAGTCCATGGGGTAGCTGAGGGTCGGACACAACTGAGTGACTTCCCTTTCGCTTTTCACTTTCATGCATTGGAGAAGGAAATGGCAACCTACTCCAGTGTTCTTGCCTGGAGAGTCCCAGGGACGGGGAAGCCTGGTGGGCTGCTGTCCACAGGGTCACACAGAGTCGGCCTCGACTGAAGTGACGCAGCAGCAGCAGCAGCAGCAGCAGGAAGGCAGAGCACCCAATTTTGTCTGCTTGTCTGTGATTGGCAGCCATCAGCCAAATAACCAGTTAAAATGTTAGGGTGATATTCCATAATAAATTACACGTTTCTGAGTCACAGCCATCTTCCACTGGCTCTCCTTTCCCTCTCTTTGTCTGCTTTGATCTGGTCATAAGGAAAATTGTGGAACCAGAAAGATACTGCAGGGGAAGGAATGAATCTAAGCTAGAAGAACCACCCAGCTCTGAGAAGTATGACAGCTGCTCCTCCACTGGGCAAACATGCCTGCCGTGTGCTACGTGTGCCATCCTGTGGGGTCGTCTCTTGCTGTGCTTTGTCTACACCCGCAATGAGTCCCTGACCTTTGGGGTTGTGGTCTGTTACAGAGTTTAATGTCTCAGAGTGTTCTGGCTGGATCACCACTTCAGCCCTCAACACCTAAGTCTGCTTCCAGGCCCTTAACACCATTTATTTGTGCATGGAGTGGGATGCAGCTTTTTGTCTGCCATTCCTCATATTGTTCGTCTAGAGGCATCACATGCAGCATTTTCTCATTCTTAACGCCTTAAGCTTCAGGAGGCTCTGCCCAAAGCCCCAGAGAGGCAGGTCTATATTGAAACTGCCAATCACTCACCCTTTCATCCCTATCATGATTCTAATCAATAGAAAACAGATGAAAAGAATGGACCGTCATGGGGAGGATCAAATCATCATTTTCCTTAACAGATAAGCTAAGGGCCCAATGGCCTCAAAAATATAAAGCTGTCTTGCCAAGGTTGATTTGGAGAGCATGTTCAGCAATCAAAATGGAGACCTCATGTCTCCTCTGCAAATCTAAAGATAGGAGCACATTTATGGAAGTTTGGGTATACAAGGTCGTGTTAGACCACTTCATCCTTTAGTTGCCCAGAGAACTGAACCTCACCCACCCACCTAGTTTATTAAGAGTGATACTAAACTGTTGTAGTAGACCAAGACTGCTGCTGCTACAGCTGCTAAGTCGCTTCAGTCGTGTTTGACTCTGTGCGACCCCATAGACAGCAGCCCACCAGGCTCTCCCGTCCCTGGGATTCTCCAGGCAAGAACACTGGAGTGGGTTGCCATTTCCTTCTCCAATGCATGAAAATGAAGTTGCTCAGTCGTGTCCGACTCTTCACGATCCCCTGGACTGCAGCCTGTGCCTCAAATACAGTACAAGTCTGTTTCTCACTAATAATGGTAATAGTCCCCAACAAACATTCCTTGTCAGGATGCCTTGTCTTCATGCAGTGATTCAGGGATCCAGTTCCTTCAGCCTGCAGGAATTTGTAGTCCTCCACATCTGACCTGCAGGAGGGAAAGAGTGTGTAGAAGGGTCACCACTTCTTAAAAGCCTTAACCAAGAGCTCCCTTCCATTCATAGTCCTAAATGCAAGAGTTGAGGGGTGGGCAGAAGGATGGAAAAGCAGTTCCTGTCTAGGCAGCCACTTCCTGGCAATAACAGCACACAATACCTCCTTGAGTAGTCGGCCATCTCATCTCACCTAGTGCTCCAGGATTAGTGAGAGAAAAGGCAAGTCCACAGAGCTTTTTTACTGCACAGGACAGACTCCCAAGAAAAACATTTTCAGTAACATCCCAGGGTTGACTCTGTTACTCGTCAGTAGAGAAGACCCAGAAAGGGGTATAACAACGGGGGCCAGAGCTGAGCCACCCAGTACTACCTCCTCAACAAGCTCCAAATTTGGCTGTTATCTAAACTCCTGACTTCAGTACTGAGCCCATGGTCATCATGAAAGGAGAGCTGCTATTCCTCAAGGCAGCCTGCCTGGCCCTTGGGGAAGTCTCCCATGTTTATTGCTCTCTAGAAGGGTCAGATCTAGTGGCCAGCAGGTACTGCCAATGAAGTCAAAAGCATTAAGAATCACAAAATCTGATATGCTCAGCACTCCGCACCCTCACCCCGACATAGATTTCTACCTGCTTCTCCTTGTGGACTTCTGTGACCTCCCCTACCTGAACAAGAAAGCAGGACACCAATGTTCCAACCATCCTTTGTTATCCAAAATATGGCCTCCTTTCTGGAAATATTCAGTGTGAAGGATGGCACAAGAGTTTAGTCTTAGGAAGTCACTAGGTGAGACAAGGAAGGTGCTTTACCCTACATCTTTGTACCAGAGGCCCAGAGAGGCATGAAGCTGTGCTCCTCCAACACCTTGCAGAAAAGTTCCAACAGTGACCAGATAAAGAGCAGTGGATTTACTGTCTGAGCCAGTCGGACACAGGGAGACACAATCTCTGGCTTCTAGCCTTAGGTAGACCTCCCAGACTGCTCTGGGCAGTGTGAGAGTAGGTAGGCAAGACAAGTTGTAAGGGGCCACATGCTTGGGGAAACATTGACCTTGTTTATTCTCCTGTATGTGTGTGTGTGAATCTCAGTCGTGTCTGACTCTTCATGATCCCATGGCTTGTAACTCGCCAGGTTCCTCTGTCCATGTGATTCTCCAAGCCAGAATACTGGAGTGGGTTGCCATTTCCTCCTCCAGGGATGTTCCCGACCCAGGGATCGAACTCAGGTCTCCTGCATTGCAGGCAGATTCTTTACCAGCTGAGCCACCAGGGAAGCCCATATTCTCATGGAATCCATGCAAAAAAAAAAAGCTTATCTCATGCTTCTGGATTCCTCTGGATAAATCATAGGGTCCATTCATTAATCATAGGGTCCATTCATTATGTCCTGGTGACACCCCAAGCCCAAATTCCATCTATCGCATGAAAACCAACCACACCGTACAATGAAACTCACCAGTATTGACAATGAGCACCTCTGAACAGCATAAAAATAGCTTTTTGGTGGCTCAGACAGTAAAGAATTTGCCTGCTCTGGATCTGTCCAAGGCTTCCATTGTTCAGACAGGTTCTGCTCCCCTTTAATCCCTTTGAGGAGTCCAACTCCATCTTTCCATTACCCACTGAGGGGTTGTTTGCCCAATAGGTATGTTCCTGCCCTCCCCAGCCATTCCCTGGGCTGCAGTTTCAGAACACAGGACATGTCTGCATTCCTATACACACTAACTACTGTGCTGGAATTCAGTAATAATTATTGTAGTGTTTTACCAGGATCTTCTTGATTTTTCCCTTTTAAATGTGTCCGCATTTTCTTGTGTCACCTAGTGAAACCTATAAAGTCACCCACTGGAACATCTCCGGTTCCTTTCATTACCTACCCCCTAACTGCAGCTTTCAATGGGTCTTTCTTAGAACCTTTGGTGAGAGGGATACATGTAGTTTGCTCAATGAGATCTTAAAAGCCAGACCACATGAACTTGAATCTCTGTCAGATTCTCTCTGACACTAAATGAGAGGTTTTTATTTCATATTAACCAATTCTCAAACATTCCAATAGATGTCCTACAATCCTATTCAACTCTGACACTAACTACTGAGGGTTAGTGTCAAACCCCCACAGGCTTCAGGGCTCACAAGACTCCCCTCACTTCAGACACCAGTAGCAAGCATCAGGTGATCCGCCCTTCTGATTGGCCAGTTATTAATGAGGCAGCCCCACAACCCCCACGTCAGGTTTGATCATTTGCTAGAATGGCTCACAGAATTCAGGACGCCACTAAGCTTATATTTACTGGTTTATTATAAAGAATGCCGGAGAAAGCAGCGGCACCCCACTCCAGTACTCTTGCCTGGAAAATCCCATGGACGGAGGAGCCTGGTATGCTGCAGTCCATGGGGTCGCAAAGAGTCAGACATGACTGAGCAACTTCACTTTCACTTTTCACTTTCCTCCATTGGAGAAGGAAATGGCAACCCACTCCAGTGTTCTTGCCTAGAGAATCCCGGGGACGAGGAAGCCTGGTGGGCTGCCGTCTATGGGATCGCACAGAGTCGGACACGACTGAAGCGACTTAGCAGTAGCAGCAACATAAAGGATACAGATGATCATTGATATAAAGAGAAGGTCTGAAAGGGCTCTGAATGCAGGATCCTCTGACTCCTTGGAGATGGGTTGTCCCACCCTCCCAGCATGTGGGTGCTATGGCTTAAGAGGTGTTTGTGGTGATATCAATGCATGGGTTAAATTGATTAAATCATTGGCCACTGATGATTTTCTCAATCTCTAGCCCTTCTTCCTACATGGTGATCGGGGTTTGGAGCTGAAAGCTTCAATTTTCTGATCAAGGCTTAGTCTTTCTCCGACCAGTTCCCATCTTGAAGATATTAAGGAGCCCACAAACTAAACATACTCCTATCACTTAGGAAATATGAGGGTTTTAGGAGCTCTATATCAGGAACCAGGGATAAATACCAATTTAACGTCAATTTTAAAAAAACTAAAAACAACTTAGAATAACACCTGATACACATAAGGGCTAAAAGCATGTTTATTATTAGTATTATTTATACTTCTGATTATCTGGGTGCATCTGTATCCCTGAACGAGTAGCAATCAGGATGTCCTGCTTTTCCATAGTTACATTGTAAAGAGCTATTAGCTACAGGCATATTTTCTCTTCCATTTCTTTCTTTCTTTTTTTTTTTTTAATATCAGTCTAGCCTGGCTACTAAGATCTTGTCCTTCCTGAGAAAATTCCTGTTATCTCTCTGGCTCAATTAATGTGTCTTTCATTGTTTCTCACTCAATTTTGCACTATTCCTATCTTAAGAAAATGTAGGATTTTTTTTTAAACAAGTTGATGTTTAGAAGTAGATAAGCAGAGTTGGTCTTGGACAGAACTGTGAGGTCATTAAAGTTTGTCTCCCACATGCCAGCTTCTCTGATCCTTTTCCAGGGTGAGAGGATGTGATGTGCTCTTACGTCTTATTTTAATGGCTTCAGCATGCAACCTCTTTCCTCAAGGGATACTCTGCTCTCCAAATGCTTTGGGTTTTTTTTTTTTTTCAAGTCCTCCAGGCCAAACTTACCTCCATGGAAGGCTGAAGGGTTTCTAGTTTCTTGTTAATCAGTACAAGTAGCAGTAGTTGAATGAGAATAAAGACTTTCACAGCAGGATGACTGCAGTTAACAAGGCTATATATTTGAAAGTTCCCAAGTGAGTAGATCCTCAAAGGTCTCTTCATGAGAAATGAACCTTCCCCCCCACCCCCACCCTTAGGTCTATGAGATGATGGGTGTTAACTAAAATTACTGTGGGAATCATTTCACAATATACTCAAGTCAAGTCATCATGTGGTATATCTTCAACTTATCTCAACAAAAAAGAATTTTTATTTATGGTCAAAGAGATGCTGAGTTTGGAGAAGGAAATGGCAACCCACTCCAGTGTTCTTGCCTGGAGAATCCCAGGGACGGGGGAGCCTGGTGGGCTGCTGTCTATGGGATCGCACAGAGTCGGACACAACTGAAGCGACTTAGCAGCAGCAGATGCTGACTTGCTCTCTAAACGCAGGGCTCTGGGAAACTGTCCTAGGGAATACAGCAGACGTCCCTGCTCTTACCTCAAATAAAGCCTTTTTGAGCAGATCTGGTCTGAATCACCCACCAAGCATGTCTAAGAAGACGAACCAGAGTGTAGCTCCTTGGAGAGCTCTGACTTCCTCATGTGCACCTGGCCTGGAAGTGCAAACAGGGCCCTCTGCCCCTGTAGCCAGATAACAAAAGACTGTGACCTCATCCATCACATTGACCACTTGTCTTCTGCACCCAAGTTTGTATCAGTTAGTTCACTGCATCTTGACCTTCAATGACATAGTGAAAATGGAAGATTTAGTCGCTGAGTCGTGTCTGTCTCTTTTGCGACCCCATGAACTGTAGCCCACCAGGCTCCTCTGTCCATGGAATTCTCCAGGCAAGAATCCTGGAGTGGGTAGTCATTCCCTTCGCTAAGGGATCTTCCCACCTCAAAGAGCAAACCCACGATGATATAAACCCAGCTTTTTTATTTCTGGGTCTTCAGTCTTACATCTCTACCCATTACTGCTTTTTCAGTACAATTCCATCCTTGGGATTTTCCTTGCTTGGCCCATACCTCCTCNTCATTCCCTTCGCTAAGGGATCTTCCCACCTCAAAGAGCAAACCCACGATGATATAAACCCAGCTTTTTTATTTCTGGGTCTTCAGTCTTACATCTCTACCCATTACTGCTTTTTCAGTACAATTCCATCCTTGGGATTTTCCTTGCTTGGCCCATACCTCCTCTGTGGCAACAGCAAATCTCTGCTGAGAATTCTGCAAGTGCCCTGGGCTCCTCTCCTGAGACATCACAGACAGTTGCCAGACAGGCCACAGGCTGTGTGACCACCCTTACGTTTCTTCAGTAAGCAAGCATGCACTTGACCACCTCCTGTGCTCTGACAGTGGCTCTGTACTTCAGAAGGATCTTAATGTCTAGCGGGACTACCACTGGAAAGGCTTCTTCAACAAGACAAAGTGTTAAACAAAAAACGACACAAATCTCTAAGCCCTTGCTCGTGAATAACAACTGTACTCATCAGTTAACAAGCTGGGCAAGAGTTTAAAACTATGATGTCCATGAACAAAAAGCTCAGATCCAGGAGGAAATGGGATTAGGCTGGGCTGATGGAGCAGCTGTGGATAGAATGAAAGCATTCTTGCTACTGGATGATTTGAAGCAACTAAACCCATCAAGGGACAGAACGATAGGAAGCCCAAGAAGCTGCCGAGGAAATGTATGACCGACCCCATTATTTTAAATCATCTAACTTCAAGGAGAGGTGGAAGGATGCTAGGCAGGCATCCCTAACCCCCAGAAGCAATGATAATGTTGAGTTAATGGAATATAGTTACTGTTCCTTCCCCTAGTCATACAGGAATTCACCCTTCCCCTAGTCTGTCTGGGGAGGCCTTACAAATAGCTGTGAAAAGAAGAGAAGCAAAAAGCAAAGGAGAAAAGGAAA